>JARHVA010003587.1:1352500-1370000 GCA_037957365.1 Torreya grandis
CTAGTCCCATTTAAAAATATAATTAAAATAAAATATTATATTTCTTTTGATAATTAGATGAATTGAAGATTAGTCTAGTATTTTAAGTTATTTATTTTAATATGAGGTGAGCTCTGTTATAATTTATGAGCGGTGCACAACCTCTATCAAAACTATTTCTATAAAATCTCAAGACTAAATAAACTAAACCTCAAAACTTATATTTTAAGTAATATATTTTATAATATTACAAGAAAAAAATCAAATAAGAGACCATTTAATCTTAGCCTCCTCTTTTAAATAGTTTCTATCTCATTTAATCTTATCCTCCTCTTCTAAATAGTTTATATCTTTTAATGTAATCATTCTAAATAACATTATATTTATTGACTCGTAATAATGGTCAAATTGTTCGTTTGGACGCCGACCAAAGCATTAAGCATATGCAAAAGTAGAAAGGGACATATAGAGTGTTTTCTCAAGAGTCTTGTCTCTTGAGAAAAATAATTTAACTCATAATTTTGCTGAAGGTAAAAGTAATTCAATGTAAAAAAATAACCCCGTAAGTTGGTGGTAAGAGCGATCACTTGACAAAGTCTTTAGTTTGAATGTACTTTTTTTTATAAGTGACTTAAAGGGCTTTCCATTTTGTTTTTTAATAATTTGAATATTATATTTAAAAAAACATTTAGATATCTTTCACGAGTCAAAAAAAAATTACAAAATGGTGGAGAGCCAACAAAAATGTTGAATAAATGATAAATTGTTTTGTATTAAATAAAATAAGAAGGAATCAAGAGAGTGTTAGTTGAGAATGTTGTAAGGATAATAATAAGGAAATTGTGTGACTATTTTTCTTTTTATTTTGTAAAATTATTCAAAGATAATTAGTTAATTAGAATAATTTTATATTTTTTAAGTTTATTAAGAATGTGTTGTATTAATCATAAAATTTTATTCAGTTATTGGAGGATAATGAAACAAAAGTAATTGTTATAGTAGGTTGATAAAATGAAGGTGATTATTACATTAAAGAAAGGACAAATCACTAATTCTCAAAGAGGTATTTCTATATGAGGTTGGAGAAGCAAGGGGAGCATGGGCGAGAGGGGAAAAAATTGATGTCCATAGGTCACATCTCCCTAATCCACTCACATGTAATCGATTCATCATGCTTTCATGCACATTTACCTAGCTTGCAAGAAAAATAAGATTACTTGACCGAGAAAGGTCTCCAAACAACAAGGAGAACACCCTATTTATGACACCCTCATTTTCACTTAAAGTACTATATCCCTAAGCTAGATTCAATGTTGAATAAATAATATATATTTTTTGTATTAAATAAAATGAGGATCCAAGAGAGTGTTAGTAGAGAATATTGTAAAGAGGATAACAAGGAAATTATGTGATTAATTTTTCTTTTGATTTTTAAAATTTATTCAAAGATAATTAGTCAATTAGAATCATCTTAGGTTTTTCAAACCCATGTAAGAATGTGTTGCATCAATCATAAAATTCTACCTAGTTGTTGGAGGCCAATAAAATAAAGGCAATTGTTGTAGCAAGTTGAGAAAATGGAGATAATTTTTATAGAAAAAGAAGGCCACATAACTAATTCTTATATAGGTTTTTTGATGTGAGTGAGGGGAAGCAACAAGGAAGGGTCGAGGGAGAGATGGGAAAAACCTTGATGTCCATAGGTCACTTCCCCCTAATCCAGTCATATGTAGTCCACACATCATGTTTTCATTCACATTTCCCCAACTTGCCTAAAAAATAAGACTACTTAGTCGAAGAGGGTATGCGAACAACAAAGAGAGCACTATATTAATGAAATTTCCTCAATTATACTTATAATTACCATAACCTTGCACTGGACTCACCGTAAGACATTGCTCACAAACCTACACCTACTCATCACACCAAGCTAGATGAGCTTTCCAACCAACTACATCACCAATAGACCTATAGGCAAAGACATTGAGAGGATGTTAACCATACAACTCTTCTTACAATACCACTAGGGGAAGATACTGAAAATATGCATCATAATTAGACACATTAAGTGTAAGGTTTTGAATCTCCCAAATGAACTTTAATTCCTCAATAGACCACAAAACTAGTCAGGGGAACATATGTTAAACCAAAATTTGGTATGTGTAAAGATAGGGGAGAGTGATGCAAGCTTGCAAAGGAAGTTGTCCCTAATCACCTCTAAAGTTATCTCAACCAACCAAATGTCATTATGAAAATAATTTTCTATTATGTGGTGAATAAAATCTTCCTTGGGACCATTGTCCATCACAAAATAGGCATGAACAAGGCACAAAGAGATGGTTGAGGGAAGAACATAGCAAGAAAGGCCAGTTTCCATGGAAGGAAAGTAGTAAAAAAACTAATAATGATGAGGAAAAAGTGAAATGTAGAGAAGGAAACCACTAAATACAATGTGAAAATTATGAAATGTAAAGGTAGAGATGGTTAATAATTTTAAAAGCACTAAACATGCCATACAATACTCGATTAATGAAGAGTCATTTTTGCTAGAAGAAAGACTACTGTGGCAAGTTGTGTTATTGCCAACCTATTGCCTTTCAAATTAGTACAAGGAGAGTGATGAATGTTTTGAGGGTGAAAATACATGGCTAGATTATCAAGTAAATCAGTGTAGTGGTATGCATTGACATTTTTTTTCTTCATTAAATTGTGATTTTAAGCCTTCCTCTTTTTAATTATTTATCAAATTTTTCACCTTTTTTAAAAAAAATCATTCAACCTTGCAGATAATCATGTTGAAGAAGCTTTGCAATCCTGGGCTAATCTAAGGGTAGGTTTTTTATTGTTGATAAAACTACCAAATCAACTCCAGTATTATCAACAAGACAAATATAATTGTTAGCTTCCAATGTGGACCCTAGAAGGTAGTTGAGTTTCCCAATGAGAAGTATTATTTTCTTTTTAATTGCATTAATGATTAAGAGCAACTATCCTTCCACCAAACTTTTGCCTTGAGATTAGATGTTTCATGAGACTTGGCGAGATAGAGGCCTTTAATTAGGGCCTAAACTTTAGCTTCCTTATTAGTGGGGTGTGAAAGGAAAGATGAAGATATTGTAATAAATTAACCACAACTAAAGTAAGAAGAAGTCTACTATGAATTTAAAAGTTTGATTTTATCGATGAGTATGTCGAAAGATATATCCACATTCTTAAAAAATATTTTATTTCACTTTAACTACATGCTACATATTACCAAAGCTAGGCACACCACAGAGGCTTTAAAAAGGTGTAGGACGAGTAGCTCCATATCTATATAAGATATAGTATAAAAGGTAGAAAAACCTAAGAAATTTTGAGCTTCTTAAAAAGACAACCGCAAGTTTTTTTGGCTATTGGGAAGTTGAGAAATAAATAATCCACAAAATTTTAATTTATTTTGTAGAAGATTGAATCTATTTGGATCTTGAAAACAATATTCAAAAGTTGTCAATTGTCAATATTTTATTCTAGACACCTAACTATATAAATGCACCAACTTTTAAATGATTGTAGTAAAATCAAATTTTGTAACTCAACTAATTTAAATTGATTATCGATTTAAAAGCACTTTACTACCTTATTTAAAAACTTTTAATAAATTTTGAACACCACATTTTCATATAATAACAATATGATAACAACCATACAATTTATTTAAGATTTAAGAATGTCTATCCTAAAAAAATCTTATGATAATAAATTTTATATATTAAAAATTTATGAAAAAAATCTTTCATATATATAAAAAGCATCATTAAAGATTTTTATTCACTTCTATTATTCTTTATTAAAAAAAAAAGATTTTTATTCACTTCCATTATTCTTTATTGAAAATGGAAGATTTTTATTCACTTTTAAATATGAAACATCGGTCAAAAAATTCTTTTCAAGGCTTGGGCTATCCAAATGTGAAGATGGAACACGGCATAGAAAATGGTGAGGTTTAAAAAGTAAAGAGTCATCCCTGTCATGTGGCTCTTGTAATGTCCTTGTTCGTTTTGTTATATTATTTTTTTATACCCTCCCACTGTCGGGGTGGGTTCCCTGCGCCTTTGTTATCTCATTTTATTGGAGTAAATAAAATGATGTTTTTGTTGACCTCCTAATACTTTTTCTATAAAATAATTTCACGTACCACTCCCAGTTTTTGCCACCCAGTTTTGCCCTCCTTTTTAACAAGCATTTTCCCTCTCAATTTTGTTTCCACCATGGGAAACGCTCAGCGCAATGCTTGCCAGCAAATTTTCAAATTTGTCACTCAACCCGTCCCACCCAAAACTGGATACAAGGTGTTCATCAATCACCGAGGAATTGACGTCAAAGAAACCACGGCCAGTCTTATTTATCATAATCTCTACAACAATGGATATGATCTCTTCTTGGACAAGAAGTCTATTCAAGTGGGGAACAGAATACCCAAATCAATAGATCACGCGATACGTACAGCTTCTGTTCACGTAGCCATTTTCTCTCCAAACTATGCGGAATCTGAGTGGTGTTTGGATGAGCTCGATTTGATGCTGAAAACGGGGGCACCCATTGTTCCCATGTTTTATGGAATTCAGCCATCACAATTTTGCATGGAAGACGAGGACGGAGTGTATGCTCGAGCTTTCCAGATGCATAAAATCAATCCTCAAACACTTTATAAATGTAGGAAAGCGCTCAGTGAGGTTTCGCACATTTAGGGTTATATTTTCAAGGGGTAATGTTCAGTTTTCTATTGATTTTTTTTTAATCTACACCGCTACGATTACATTACATTAATTATTATTGACGATATATTTCGTGGGTGTGTAGCGACCAAGGAGAGCTGTTGGAGCAAATCACAATGTGCGTAACTAAATATATTCATACTGCAAACCTCGAAAGTTAACCTGATAAGGGAGATTGTTCTCTGCAAGGTTTCGGAGATGCAGGTGGTCACCGTAGGCATTTTAAAAGATTTTGAGTCTGTGTTAAAACAATACCGAGATCACTATAGCTGTATGGTATATGTGAAAACTCGCTTGCGTATAGTATGACATGTGAGGCGTGGCTTATTTTCTCTTTTATATATATATATATATATATATATCCAACGGGGTATAATTACTTTTGTGTTTTATACAATTACTCATCACTCGACCTAAATACATCCCATAATCACAATACATAAAATATGGGTCTTATCTTTCACTATTTACACAATTTGTTTAACCCTTAATCTATTTTCAAACTTTAAAAAATTCTTTCAGTCATTTTTTTGGTAAAAGCACTTACTATTTGATTTTCAGTGTGGTAGCAGATAAATTGAATTGTATCATTTTGAATCGATTCTTTAATGCAATAAATAAAAATGGTTACATGTTTTATTATTGCATGATACATAAGATATGTTCATAGTTGTATTGTATTTTTGTTGTCATTATATAATATTGAAGATTAGTTTTGTGAAAAATATAAGTCGTCAAGTATACTTCTTAACCTTATTACACTAATATATACTCTATCCTTACTAATCACAGTTCAATTATTGGTTGCATTTCACTACACCATGAGATAGCTCATAATTCAATCTTGAACGCAAAACGAATACTAGATTTACGATGATCCACACATCCAACCCAAATAGAATCTATAAAAGCTATAAAAAAATATATCACTACATAGAAAATATTTTAGCCCAAAATTAATAATTCCATTAACATATTTATAAATTATTTTACCTCCTTTTTAATGAAGAATTATAATAGATGGCATAAACATTGAAACTAGACTGACCTCATAAGTAATGCTAGATAATTATAATCAAATAGATTAGTTTTAACACTAATAATAGTCTAAACAATTTGCTATGTTTTTTTCAGAATTATGAATTGTAGATGATTGCATCCTTACTTCAACTAGTCTAGTAGTAGTTTTGCATTCTTCCATTTTGTTTTTTACCAACAAATCAAGTAACACAGTTAACATTTATGTAAAGCCTCCTACCCTAGTCTATTGGATTACTACTCTCTAATGGACCTCAACTCTATCATGAGGCTAATGATATATTTTAAGCTTGAACTAGGATAGGGAGTGTCCCAATGATATGATCATGTCTTTTGATGTGATTTTGAATTTCAAAACTATTATCCTCCTTGAAATTGTCTTTTTATTTTTATTTTGAGCTTAAATTTTTCTTTGATATTTCGGCTTCTTACTCTTTTATTTTTTTTCTTTTTATTTTCCTCCTTTATATGGATTTAGATGATAGTAACAATGGGTGATAGAAATTACTAACACAAGAGAGCTTACACCTAACTACTAAATAAAATATCCTAGCGATCAAGAAGCTTATATTTTCCTAGATATACATTTTAGAATACATAAAAATATCATCTCCAACTCAAGTTTGCCTCACATAAAAGATGGAAAGGGAAAGAGGGGGTTCGTGAGTGATCCAAAAAATGTAAGATGATACAATGAATACATACTAGTAGTTGATCACAAGAATGAATAATTTTTCTTTAGATAGACTAGGCATAGAGAGATATGAAAGTACATGAGAGTATAAGTTAAATTGTATGACAATTTTATAAAAGTGAGAAAAATCATGTACGCAGAAGTTGATGTGTGGGATGGTAGTAATGTTATTCAATAAGGCACATAAACCAATGATAGGTATAGCATAATAAAATATAGTTCTAAATCTCATGAGGGAAAGGATAAATCCAAGAGGGGAAGAATCCACAAGATAATAAACCAAGGAATCTCAAAAGACACAAAGGACAAATAAACTCAAAACAAAGATACATGAATTGTAAAGATACCAAATAAACATGTAATATGCAAAGGTAGAATAAGTCCAAAAGAGAGACATTAAATTTAAAAAATACCAAATGATAATGAAAGACATAAAGTCCAAATAAACCCAAGTGGGAGATAAGATGATAAGACATAAAGTGTTGGAAAATAAAGAATAATATACATGAAAAGTAAAGAGTGAGAAATATATCACTATTAAATATATTAATATAATATATATTAGATCTTGTCATCCAAATGAGATATTAGTTTTTTATTGGTTAGTTCATGGGATGCATCTCATATGTGAGATGTTCTCTTAAGAACCATTTATATCTATGTTTTAGTCATTATTTAGTTATGTTAGTAATGTTAGTGAATTAGTGAGTTTGGTAGTTGTAAAAGTAAGTTAAGTTACAGGTGATTGGACCCTTTATTTAGATAAAATTTGGTAGGTAAAAGCTTATTAAATCTTATATTTTAAATAAGAATGTAATTTATATTACCTGAATGTTTTATATTAAGTAAGATTATTTTAAATAAATTAAATAATGTAGTTTTTCTATTTACCCTATGTATAAATTTTGAACAATGTTATTATCAAGAAATCCATGAAGGAGTTACATGAAGGAGATGAAGAGGAAGAGAGGCCCATAAAAAGTTAAGGAAGTTGATTTACATTGAATTTAAGAGTAAATGCACTTATTTATATATATATATATATATATATATATATATATATATATATATATATATATATATATATATATATATATATATATATATATATATCTGTGTGTGTGTGTGTGTGTGAAGGGGATATTGATAGGTTTTTTAAGCTATGTGGGGTAAAAATATGACGCTAAAATTATTTTGGAGGATTGGAATAAAAAAGAGAGTTATATTTATTGGTTGAGGTGATTATGATATTTTCATAATATTTTTTCTTTCTATTTATGATGTACAAAAGCATTGTGTATCCATATAATTGTCTAAGGTTATCTAAATTGCATGGTTTGGTTTATGGTTTTGATATATTCTCAGATTTTACCTAAAGCATATTTAAAAAATGAAAATGGCATGAATATTTCCTACCATTTAAAATATTTAAATATGTATGAGGCTTAAAAAAATGAGTTGAAATTTTGACAAAACAAAAACTTGTTGAAGGTGACATGCCAAAAATTCATGATGTATTTAATTTTTTAAGCCGAAGGCTTATATGATTGGGGAACCCCTATAGATTCCTCTCATAAGAGATAAAAAAATATAATATTAGTTTAGATGACATGTAAAAACTCTATATTATACAATGATTATGGGCTCTGACACATCTCACATTTGAAGGTCAACACCTACATTTACCATTTCCCTTATAAATGGTTTCTTGGGAAATATACCACCATTCTTGAAAGTTATAAGAGGAGGAAAGGAGATAGTTATTTATTTGAGTTATATACTAAAACTTATAACCGGATAAAACATGGATCTAAAATAGAAGTCACGTTCCCACCAAGTAGGAGGCATTCACAATGCACTACATTTAGGCCTTCCTAGCATCAAGAGTGACATTATCGCATCACACCCACATCAAATCCCTCTCAAAAATGTACATATTTATTAATTTATGATTATGTCTATGAGGAAACCCTTAATTCATATTATCTTTATTTTATTAAACATTACATATGGAGGCAACAACAATGCTTTGATGGTGACAAACATCCTTGCCAATGAATCCAAATACAAAGACTGAGTTTTTGGCTTTACTCCAATCCTTCTTGGAGCATATGTGCCTATTACAGTAAAAGAATTTAGTAGAACCATTTTCAACATGAGGCCTAATATTTCTCTCTATGTAGACAAGTTGATCTTTGAGACTGACATGAGAGGCATTCACAAGCAATCCAAGGTCCCTTGTTGTGTTATTTAGACTAGAAAAGACATGTCAATCCTTCTAGCTATGATAATTTATATCCATAAAAAATTGGGTGGTAAAA
The DNA here is from genome assembly GCA_037957365.1 of Torreya grandis. Taxonomy (NCBI): domain Eukaryota; kingdom Viridiplantae; phylum Streptophyta; class Pinopsida; order Cupressales; family Taxaceae; genus Torreya; species Torreya grandis. The sequence goes on from JARHVA010003587.1 coordinate 1,361,290, forward strand.
GTTCTTTTGAAATACTTGGCACAGAGGGCCATCTACCCCATCTCAACTAGACTATTATGATGATTAACCTTCTTACGTGCATACTATAGTAGTAATGGATATATATATATATATATATATATATATATATATATATATATATATATATATATATATATATATATATATATATATATATATATATATATATATATATATATATATATATATATATATATATATATATATATATATAACTTAACTTATGGAGAATATTGTTGTTTCCTACATTAACAGTTCATGGTTGGCTTTGTAAGTTTCAAATATACCTGCTTTTATGCACATTTTACTATTTATTTGTGTCATATATAGATTATGTGATAGTGCATGAGATATGTCATGACTGTGACTAATCATATCTATGCATTATTACTTATGACTATTGTTTATGGGCCTTTCAATGTTATTTAGAGGTGGTGTAGTTAGTATATATTTTATATTTTATATTTTATAATGATGTTATGATTGACTTAATGTTGGGTGCAAGCATTAAGATGGGGTGTTATATTTAACAAAGATATATAATTTATAAAGATATTATGATTGTCTATAAGAGTAAATTTAAGATGATGGATATCCTAAATAAGTTGGGGATCCTTCAAATATTAAAAAATATGTATATACTATCAATAATATTTTTAAATTACAATTAACATTGTTATATATTTAATACTTTTGAGTGTTAATTTATGTTAACTTATACTTCCAACATCAATCATATTCAATAAGAGATAAAAAATCTTGAAATAATAATTAATATAAAAAATTACAGAGAATTAAAAAGTAAACAAGCATTAGGCAAGGCATGGAAGGACAGTTTCTCATAGCAATCCAACTCTTACAAAGAAAGAGGGGGATGGATTTATGTCGAATCCAACTATCCAGATGACCATAAATATCTTCTTGTTCAACATGCCACTAAATACCATTCACATTAGGGTTAGTATAACTATAAATACATATCAACATAGAATTTACAGTAAAATGATACAATCAAAACAAAAAGAGAGAGATAATTTTAACTATTGTTACATACAATGCATTTTATAGCTTTAATAATTTCATCATTAGCATGTATTATAAAAACTAATATAATATTTAAATTTAAATTTTATAATCTAATATTTATATAATATAGAACAATAAATTATCAATGTATATAACAATTATAATAAATATCATATAATATTTTTACAAAGATCTCCAAAGACATTGATAACTGAATTACTCATCTTAAAACCAAAAAGACTTACAAAGTAGTGAAGAACAACTAAAAATACTTAGTAAAAAAATACAAATTAAAATACTTTATCATTACAGCAAACCAAATATGAACTACTTTCATTTAACCTCCCATTTTTCTTGCACCATAGGAGTAACTGCTAATATGGATTCCTTTTAAAGTGTGATAGTTCTGAAGTGTTTCCAATGAAATTAATTTCCTTTTTTTTCCTTTTAAAGTAAGATTTGAAGAGAGAAAATATTGATGAATGTGATTACCATTTAAAGTATGCGCAAATATATTTACGAGTCCCAATATTAATTCATTGATTCTATACTTAGAACATGATATGCATTCACAAAAAATATGGCCCAAATTTTTTATCTTTATTAAATTATGTTGAAATACATGATAAAATATAATTTGGAGAATATAATAAAGAATACTTGTTCATAATAATTTTATTAGGGATGTTTTTTGTGAGATGATTTCTTAGATGCATTTCAATATTTTTTACAAATCTCATCTTTTTATGATTTTTTTTAATGAATGCTCCATCGAGAGGGTTCAAATAACCCATTGAGTGCATTACATGTGTGACATATAAGGGTTGATATATCCATTCATGATGGTAATTAAGTGTACACTATGATCACAATTTTGCAGTATAAAATAGGTTAACATAATGATTTGGACATCTATCTTATGAAATCCATAGCTTTGTATCCAACAACCCATTTGATATCTCATTCACTTAAAAATGAAGATCTTAAAAATGATTCAGATATCTATATTTCAAAGGCCATAAATTTTGATTCAAGAACCTATTTAAGCTTTTGTTCACATCAAAACAAAGATATCAAAAAGAAGAATATAAACATAACCCACTTCTCTAGTGAGTGTTGATTACAAGATGTTTAGAAGGCCATAAGAGACCAACTAAGGGTCCAAAATTATATTTTAGTATTTTTGTGAATTTTAGAAATTTGAAATTTGAATAAATTTCTAGCTAGACATGAACTTGAGTTGAAATTGACCTAATATTGTGAATTTTAGATTTAAGAGATAATTTAATTTTTTACACCCACTCAAGCTTGGATGTAAAAGTTATTAAAAGTAGCAGTTTCTAAACAGAGCATGGGTCACACAACTCTAGATATATTTTTTATATTTTTAGGTTTTTAATTTTACATGTTAACTCTAATTTTGAGTTCAAATTCATTTAAAGACTCTTAAATAATATTTTTAATTAATCAAGAAGAACCAATAAATATTATTGTTTCATGAATTTATGAGTATTATGCAATTGATATTTTGATTTTCTAGTTTTTTTTACTAATCATGTTGTCAAGGAAATGTTTTTATCTCACGACACCTAGGGAAATATAAACCATAAAAAAATAAGTGGTTAATATTTTTACAGTGACTTTCAACCATTTTGGCCTATAGGTGTTAGATTGACATATATTTCCATAGATGTTTGAGTGGGCTCCATTGACCATATTAAATTTAAATTATCAACAAAATATGCACATTGTTTATATGTTGTAAATGGATTAATGATGCACTACCTAGTCACCCCATGACCACATTAAAAATTTATAGGAAATTTGATAGCAAGTCCATATAAAATTAAAAGCCTTTTTCTTTGTTTGGTGTATCTATCAATATTTTTTTATTGTAGTGATTTTTTTTTTGGAGCTGACATGTGGCTCTAAACATTGATGATAAACACTTTCATTGATAAAATCACACCAAATAATCTCACATTTGATGCAAATTAAATGCCAAAATAATGGTAAATGATGATAAAGAATTTTAATTATCGAGTGGAAAGAGTAACTATTGGACAAGTGTAGTTTATTGGATATATTTTAAATCAATGACAAATTTAGTACTTAGCAAATTTGTTCGACCTGACACAACCATCACGTATGATCAAATAATGAACAACTCCTGACCACTTTTACTAATTGAATGCATTTCCCTTTTGATAAGAATTATTATAGATTATATAGAGCTTCAATGAATTCAATTTATGATAGAAAACAACTTATAAATAACATAAGGATGATAATAATAATCATGTTATATTTTATTCAAGCAAAGAGTTACAAATATATAAGTATCTCCTATAAACTAGGTCTATTAGAGCTTTTATAATAACTCTCCCAATATAACCAAGTTTTTCTAACAACTCATAACACACTCTTCAACCATAAGTCTAATGATATGATTTCTTTATCACAAATCACTCACTAACTATTACATTATACGATCTATTATTACAACTCATCACACCACTATATTATCTTACTGGTAGATAATATAAATACTCAAACTATTAATAATGTGAACACTAGTATTATCTAACATGCAACTGCTTGGTGTGAACATTATTAATGCCTAATATTCACCCTCTTAATGTTAAAATGGGAAGAAACACACAATTTTAAAAGAATCAATCACCTCCTCAAAATGCTCTTAAACTAGGTACAACTCCATATGTTATCTCTTTTCCCTCTTGAAGACGTAGCTACGATTTGAAATATGTAGGACTAATCCCTTCCTCTTTGCATTATTGTGGATACTTTACTTCCTCATTAGATGCAAAAATTATGAATTTATAAGATTCACAAGATTGGAAGTAGTTAGAAAACCACCTACTCTGATTTTAACTCAAAATATTCTCTTGCTCCCCAAAAGTGATTTTTCTAATAACATGAATGATTCTCAAATTTTTACAAAGGAGTTTATTTTACACACTAGTGATATCCTACAAAATGAGAACACTAAAAATGAAACACATTGCATCAAAAAGTAAAACACACTACTAAAAATCATGTCACAACATCATGGCACGACCCCATCACTTATGACTGATGAGAGGATGCTAAAAAACCTCCTTATTCCATTGCCTTCATCCTCTTATAGGTTTCTACTTAATTCTGAAATTTGGATTTTACGATCAATTTTAGAATGCCATGTCACAAGATGGACATAATGTAGAAGTGATAGTGCATCAAGTTACAAGTAATGATTTTTTTTGAATATTTTGATGATATAAAATGTCTCTTACACTGACTATTTTAATTTTAGTGATGAGACAATAATATAAAGTTTTGACACAAGTTTATACTTAAATTGAAAAGATCATAAACATCTTTAAATGACTTGTTAATTTTAGACAATAGATGATAATTAATATCAATACACAATTTGATATCAAAACCTAGACTACTTAAAATTAAGCTAAAAGACAACAACATATATGATAAATACAAATAGAAATTTTTATAAAACTATTAAATATTAACAAAAAAACTCCTTAAAAATCATAACAAATAAATCATATGTATTAACCTCACCTATTAAACAAAATTTTAAACAAAACATAAAATGTTTGAGTAAAAATTAAACCAATAACATAAATTAAAAAAACATTACACATTTAAAAACCTAAAATGACACTTAAAAGACTAAAATGATGGTTGAGATCAAGAATGGTAGTTGAGTATGTTTCCAATAAGGTTGAGTTTGGGTCTGCCCATGGAGTGAGAGGCCTACATTGGACAAGATCTGATTGGCCTAGGATCTAAATGGGAGTTAATATCTTTATGGATATCTAAGGTGGATGGCGGGATTAGCAACTATATATGGTGTGGCAAGGAAGGTTAAGATCAGTGGAAAGAGGCCACAATTCAAAACTATCACTATGAAATTGATCCAATGCAATATCTCATTCACAATTCACCATTTTTAGAGGAATAAATTCATGACCACATGTTAGAATGCCTTAACAAAAATATTCCAAAAATAAACACGAGCCTACAAATGACAAACGATGATGAAGGACTGATCAATGCACATGTAGTATGTAGTAGATGGTTTGTGATGAGTAATATCCATAAAGGTTGTGCAATAGACTCTTGGAGGACATAAATCATGATGATTTCTATCAATAGAATTTATAGATGACAATCAATATAACTTCTATGAGTGCATGAGCTGGTAGGCAAAATACAATAACTCATATATATAATATAACATCCAAAAATAAATTACTAATACATGGTTAATAGTTTCCTGATAAATAATTGAGCGAGGAACAGACTTATAGTGATGTGCAATAGATAAATACTCACAATAATGGAACAAATGATGTCGAACACTTCTCTTCCTTTTAACACAAACCTTAAACTAAGAAAACCAAAACAAATTGTCTTATTTTAGGCTTCACATTATTTGGGTCAATAGGACATAGCTTCCCCTCTACAGACTAATAGAGCATTCTCATAGAAATTTCCTACTCTGATATCATGGATAAGAATTAGTGAGATTATATATAACTTCAATGGATTCAGTTCATGATAGAAACCAAATTATAGAGAAAATAAGTATAATAATAATAATCATGTTATATTTTATTCAAGAATAGAGTTACAAATATATAGGTAAGCATCTCTTATAAACTAGGTAGCCTATTAAATATCCTATAATAACTCTCCCAATATAACTAAGTTATTCTAAAAACTCATAACACACTCTTCAAACATAAGTCTAATAATGTGATTTGTTATCACAAATCACTCACTAGGTATTAAATCATATTATTTACTTTTACAACTTATCACACCACTATGATATCTTATTGATCAATAATATAAATACTTGCTTTTAATAATGTGAACACTAGTAATTACTAACACATTTTAAGTCCATTACAACTTATAATTTATGGGTTACAAATTAATATTACCATCAAATATATATTACATACATAAATAATATAATATATATAATAATATACTATACTATATAGAATATCACACACACACACACACACACACACACAACAAATCCATAAAGTAAATTATTCATGTTATTACCAAAAAATGATGAAGTCTAGGAAAGGATCCACCATTATTAATGTGTAATCCTAATAAATAAAAACCAATACAACATATACAAAAGACATATAAAAACTAAATTTTCAAGAAGAGAAACACCATGTCCTAAGGCAAGATATGCTCCCACAAGAATTCATAATCCAAATCTTCCAAACCCATTGAATTTATGGGACAAGAAGTTGTAAACACCTTAAGTTCAACATCCTCAACCAAAGAATATGATGACACAACAACAACACTTTCACCATATTTGTCAGTAATAGAAGCTATAACATCCAAATCACTACCCCTAGAGGGATTCTTGCTATATATTATAAATAGAGATAGAATTAAACCATTTCATCTTTCTCATCTAATTTTAAATTTGGATTTTCATATACCCTCTCACTCACATGCTGATTGTTTCCAAAGATCATAGTGCCACCATAGAACTAGTCCTTTGGAGGTTTGAATCCCCTTAATTTAATGCATTTGTTAATTCCATCCCTAGATAAGATCATAGATACTTAGATATGACTATTGTTAATTGTATTTTGATGGATAATAACCTTCCATTTAGGGTAAATTTTAGTGGCAAATTCTGCTAATTCATTAAAATTTCAGTTTTAGAAATTGGCATTTGGTGATTTTATGGGGTAGTGAATAGTATGGATTTGCCTAAATTATTTGGATGTAAGTTTTTATAGGTCAGCTTACCTATTATTTAAAATAGTTTACACACTTATAAATCTATTTTAACGCTAATTTGAAAGTGAATCTGAGTGTATTCACCACTATATGTACTATATAATACTTTGATGATTGAACTTTTGAATCATATATACATTGTTGTAGTTTATCTACATCAGTGTCCATATATGTCACTAGTATGTGATAGTGTCAGCGGCTAGCATCTATGGTGGCTATCAGCATTCACATTGCTTGACAACATCCATGTCATTTGATAACATATTTCCACCCTTAAAAATCAATGTTGTCCATTAGCATCCATGTGATTCACTAGAATTTGTGTCACCTGTTAGTGTTCTTTGATGACATATGTGTCATTCATTATCATCCATCACCCATATTCTTTATAAATTAATCTAATTAAATGGCTTCTATTGGAAATGTTAAGGGGGTGGGGCAATCAACAAAAATAATAACCATATTAACTAATTTTAGCTAGCTACAAAAATCCCCCAAGTAACCAACATCCACAACTAATACAAGTACTATACTAAATGATGAAAATTATTTTTATTTACTTTAAGTATCTTATTTAGGTTCAATAACAACTCAAATATAAATGAATGTATAACCCATAAATAATGGTATTCTAGAGGAACAGATTAATGAAAACATGTTACCATTTGAATATATTATTGATGAAGACATGACAACACTCGAATACATTCCTAACTACGACTATGAAATGCCTCAAAATGGGGTCAATTACAAACCATATGAGGTGAAAATACAATTAAAAAATTATAGATCTCATGAAACACCAACTTTGCTTAAAATTTGAACTTAAAATTATGTGCAAAAGAATAATAAACTAAAGGACATTCTTGATAATGAGATCCAAATTCCTAATAGGATTTATATGCATCAAACACAAACTTCAATTGAAGACATCACTAAGAAATATGGGTTAAATAAGAGATGTACATGGACAATTGGTAGGTATTTTAATTTTGATTAGGTAATTAAATATCCTTTTATTGAACCGTTAGAAATATAAAATGGTATTGATAATCCAAAAAAATGTAGACGTACAATATGTAGATGAAAACTAGGAAATGACCACAAAATGCAAATTAAGTTGGACATAATTGAGATTTTTTTTGGAAAAAGATATGTGTTGGTAAAATAAAAATATGTACAAAACCATAAAACATAAATGGAAATAGGTAAAATAATGCATGCAAGGTACATAATAGAATATGAAGATCATCAGAAACATCTATGACATCACATTAAAAATGAAGACCAATAACAACCTAGTTAAGAAAAGTTACTCAAACTAATATTCATGCCAAAAATATACATTTCTATACGATATATCAAATTTAAAAAAAAGGTATACCTATATCATATTTTTTAGATTATAAGATTTTATTCTAACATAATAGATTTCATAACATTCCACAATCCCATTGGTTAGATAACAATGCTTGGTAAATGTCAAAATGTCTCCCCATGATTGAGAAGGAGGATTTGAAAGAAAAAATAAACAACACAATTTATCTCATTGTCAATTGATGAGGCCATAGTAATTTATAACACATCATGGGTTTGCATTCATGTCTATACTTTCATAGCCATTCAAGGCAACCTCATTTGTTAGTTGTATGTAAAATAACAAAAAATTACAATGTTGAAAACCTTTATGGATTGATTATTTCTAATTTCAAGGATATAACTGGGATGGATGATTATGCTATAATTACTAAGTTATTTTGTGTTGATTCTAATGGTTCATCGGTGATGCAAGGGCACATAACTACTCTCTGTGTTTGACTGCAATCAATAGTTTCCTCATATATGATTCCAAA
>JARHVA010003587.1:1377500-1522500 GCA_037957365.1 Torreya grandis
TGGATTTATGACACTCCCCATAGGATGGGTATAAATATTGTTATAGATATAATCTCTAGTAACCACCCTCAGTCCACAAAATACCATCCCCCATATATATGCCTACATTTTGAACCCCTATCTCTTTAAATACATGAACCTTTCATCTTTCCCTTCCCCCTCAATTGACAATATCAAAATAATAATTAATCACCCATCTATTTGAAATCATTCTAATCACTTAGAATGATATTGTTATGAGATAGATGGGCATATGACACACTATATATCCATTTTTCTTACCAAATAATGCTTAGAACAATGGATTGTCCTTTAACATAACCCTATATTATAGTGTAGTCATAGTCACCACTCATGTACTACACATATAATCTTTGTCCCTTAGGGATCTCCCTATCTATATATGGGCTTAGTGGAGCACAACCCACCTAATGATTAATAGATCAAGAATGAATGCATAGGATGGAGTGCATTGAACCCCTCTACCTAGATTCATTTTCCTTTAGGCCATTTAGTTTATCCCCTAATAAATATATGTCTATATATACATATAAATAAAATATTACTATTTAGATACAAAGAGATATCTATCTATCCAAGAGGCTCATATCCTAGATAGATAGAGATGGAATTTATAAGACAATAGGGGAATCAATTTATAGATCCATGAGAAAAGGAGAGACTTATGGCTCAAACCATGAGATAGTTAAAACTATCATACAAATGGGAGTAAAAAACCACTATACACTTGGTAACTTGGTCCTGAAGAAGAGGCCCTAGAAACCATAGATAAGAGAAAGGTCATACCTCATTTAAAACCTCAAAAGCCCACCCATTATGGATAAGATTTGGAATTCCAACTAGATATTATATCTATCCATATAGATGTCATTTTAAGAACATCTATATTCATAGTAGGCACTCAGCCAATGGTCTACCCCTCCACTATAGAGCTTGAGACTATACTTGGACTCAAACAACCCAATTGAGAACCAACCTAAACACTTGATAAAGGATTTAGGGAATCAAGTAAGAGAAGAAAGTAAGTCAAAGAGTGAGCCTTATTCTCATGTTACACATATATATTACATAAAAAATCACATATATCATACCCAGTTACTCATGTTTCCCATACTATATAGTCATACTACATATATTGTGAATTTAACTATGTTATCCCATCCCATAGATTCACCCCTATAGTGAATCATGTTACCCATACCATAGAGTGATGCAGTGGGAGAAACATTGTTCATGCAGAACTATTCCTAAGTCACTATTCATTGATGAGGTGGTAGACACTATTAATCCTAGTGAGGTGTCCATAACACTATTATTGAGTACTTATGTGGCATGGGTCAAATTTGTCATGAAAAATAAGAAAAGAGTGGTAAAAAAAGTAAACCTACCCATTTCATAAGTCACTATTTCGTATTGGCATCTTGCTTTTCAATGTGACCTTACTTGAAGGTGGCACAAACTTTCCAAAGATGCTTTGTCATTGGTTAAAGATGACCCCATGGATCATGTGGTCTATTATTTCCATGGGCATCACATTTTCTTTTGAAAAGGTTACCTCCATGTGAAGGAGTGGGATGAATATTGGACCCATTTGTGTTTTTTTCACTCACTCTTCCATTGTAAATATTTAAATGCATGTATCTTTTGGCTTCTTAGTTATGATAGGATAAAATAGGGTGAGTTTATAAGAATAGGCTTGTGTGAATCCTTTGAGGAATCCTCTTCAACATTTTGACCAAGAATGATACTTTATTGAATCCTATATGTGTTAAGATAAATCTTGAGATAGTTTGATTATGTGTATGTGAGGATTATTTTTTGAGTTTAATGAGAATTTATGAGGAGGTTATATGTTTAATTCATGATGTTTTTATGTATTTTTTGAATTATATGGATTGTTGAATCCATTATGTGGTTAGAGGTGACACCAACTAGTATCAGAGCAAGTAAGATTACTGTGAAGAGGAGAGATCTAGATTGAATATGTGAATGTGTGTTTTACTTTATAAGTATGAAATAAACCTATCAAGTGTAGAGAGATTGTAAATAAGGCTCTATTTTCAGTCTATTTTAGGTATGACTATGGAGAATAAAAGTGGTAGAGTACCATCAGAGAGATAATGGATGAAGAAGCTGAAGACTTGGGGTAGACTATTGGAGTTGATGCTAAAAAGAATTGAAAAATGTGAAATAGAGGAAGAAGAAGAGATAATGTGGGATATATGTAACTCCTTAAAAGCAAATGTGGATACATTGAAGAGAGAGAGATAGATAGGTGGAAGAGCAAAGAGTGCAACCATAGTGAAAATCATAAAATATAAGAGAAGAAAGAAGAAGCTTTTAGCCTTGAAGCGTTTCATGTTGAAGAATTTTGAAGCCATGAAGAGTTGAATAGAGAATAATAAATCCTCAGACAAGAGGATATGGAGGTGATTCCTTATAAATAAGAATATGAAGACATACTTATGAAAGATGATGGAGAAGATGAAAGGTGCAGCCATGTGGAGTTAAAAGGATAGAAATAAGGCATCCATGAGGATATGTATGTGGGTAAATAAAGTAACAAGGTAGAGTTACATGTTTCCATGGTGTAATAATTGGATGTAGAGGATGTGCAAGCTAGTGCATGAGTGGATCTTTTGATGAAATTTCAGCCATGTGATAGATCTAAAGATGAATGTGCAGATGAGGAGATTGCATCCTTGGAAGTGGTTCCTATTGATCTTTTGAAATTTCATTATGAGATTATAGAGCATAAGGAGCATGCAAGATATGTAGAGGATTTGAGACATTCCATGAAGGAAATAATAGAGGAGATTTTTGTGCAAGTATGTGCACATGAGGAGAATGTTGTTGCAGCCATGAGAGAGGATCTGCAAGTGATTATGATTGGTGATGTTTTGGAAGGTCTAATATGTGTTTCAGTAATGGATGAAGAAATTTGGGTGGGATTTTGGTGGAGGCAGATGGATATTGGTGGGCTAGAGATCACATTGGAAAATTAGATGCATGGTAGATCATCTTGGAGGAGGATGTTGGTTTATGATGGTGGTATTCATCCCACATATAAATATATTAATATATAGATGAGCATTTGGAGAAGGAGGATGTTTTTATATGGGAGGTGTTATCCCATAAGGATGGTTTTGGGGATAGTCTGTAAAAATTGGAAGTAGAGATGGAAAAATAATATTATTCAGGTGCACTTTATGTGTTGGAAGGGGATGCTATGTTCATTACCCCTCATGACCAAAAGAGTGGTAATACCACTTACCCCATCTATGTGATCATGAGATCACATTATTTACTTCAGGTGTCAATGTTAGAGCATTTTAGGGTTCAGGAAATCTTGCATCAACCAAAAAAAGAGTGGTGTGATTTTTTTTCTAAAAATAAATGGTAATGAAATAATTAATAAAAATCCTATGAGATGAGTTTTTTTCAACTGGAAGAGAATGATACAATCAAACACTATTCATATAACACTACTCCTAAGTCACTATTCACTGATGAGGTGGTAGATACTATTCATCCTGGTGAGGTGTCTAAAAGACTATTCTTGAGTATTTAAGTGGCATGGGTTTACTTTTTCATGTGGAGTAAGAAAAGAGTTATCAAAAAAGTTAACCTACCCCTTTTGGAATCTTACGCTAAGTGGAGAGACATAAGTCACTACTTCAGATTGGCATTTTTTTTTCGTGTGACCTTGCTTGAAGGTGGCGCCAAATTTACAAGATGCCTTGTCCTTGGTCAAATATGACCATATGGAGCATGAGATGTAACATTTCTTTGCATCTCACCTTGGCTCTTGACAATATTTCCTCCATGTGAAGGAGTGGGATGAATTTTGGTCCCCTTTGTGATTCTTTCACTCATTCTTCCTTTATAAATCTCTAAATGCATGTATCCTTTAGCTTGTTACTTAGGCTAGGTTGGAATCAGGAGATTTTATGAGGATAGGCTTACATGAAGACTTTAAAAAATCCTCCTTGGCATGTTGGCTAAGTATGATAGTTTGTTGAAACTTTTATGTGTTGAGAGAAATATTGAGATATCTTGATTATGTCATGTGAGGACTATTTGTTGAGTTTAATAAGAATTTATGAGGATATAATATGCCAAATTTATGATGTGTTTATTTTTTTTGTTAAGGCAATGGATTATTGAATCCATTAAGTGGTGAGAGACCATATCATAGAGTCATTCTACCCACAAATTCATGTCATTATTCAATCTATAGTGCAACTATAGATCTATGCATTTAGTCCAATTATGTTATGTAAAAAGTGCTACCTGATGGGTAAGGTGAACAATAAAATAAAATTAAGTCTACTTAAATGTTGAGGTGTTGAGGAGGGTAGAGATAAAACACCTAATTCCCTATTGGACTTTACTACACCAGGGATAAACAAGATAGACAATTAAATTAAACTCTAGTTAAATTATAGATAATCATAGCAGTTAATTAGGGATGATGAAGGATGGTAAGGGTCAATGAGAGAGTGATTAGGGATGATGAGGGATGGTGAGGTTCAATGAGAGGATGATTACAGATAATGAGAAAGTAATTTGGGATGATGATGGATGGCTATGGTCAACAAGGGAGTGATTAGATATGATGAGGGATGGTGAGGGTTGATGAGGGAGGGATTATGGATTATGAGGGATGATGAGGGAGTGATTAGAGATGATGAGGGAAAATGAATGAATGATTATGGATAATTAGGGATAATGAGGGTCAATAAGGGAGTGGTTAGAGATGATGAAGGAGTTATTAGTGAAAATTAAGGATGAGTATGGAGTGATTAGGGATTAAGAGGAAGTAATTAGGGATGATAATGGATGATGGAGTGATTAGGGATGTTGAGAGATAATGAGTAATAGTGAGAGAGTGATTAAGGGTGATGATGGAGGGATGATGATGATTAATGAGGAGGAAGTGATTAGGAATGAGTGAGTGATGATAATGGATGATGGAGTGATTATGAGTAATGAGGGATGACGAAAAAGTGATCAAGAATGAGTGAGGGATGATGAGCAAGTGGAATTAACACAAAGTTGTTATTTGATGTGTGCAAGTCATCAATGTGATCTATGCTACCCCAATCACATCATTTTGGCTTGAGTTCAGAGTGAGTGAATTTTAAAATTCAATTTTGACAAAAAAAAATGACCCATAAAAATGCCAGGAAATAATCTAGAAGGCAAAAAATCCTAAAAAAATCCTATATGTTTACAAAAATAGACATAAATATAAAAATTTTTGCCCTAAAATCCCTAGGTATTGGATTTTTAAAAACTATCTTCTACATCACAAGGCATGTAGCTGTGAGACCAACTCTATTAGATGGAAAATGACCCTAAATTATTATATTTACTAAAATAAATGTAAAGTATAAGGAATATAAATGTACGTGTTCCTTACACTTTACACAAAGTAGAACATACATCCATTTCAATAGATATTTTATGATTTTTATTTAAATGTGAAAGGACATGTAGTGTTATAGTACATACGCATCATGTTTATTTTGAATTCAAAAAACTAAGCCTTTTGGCTTGTAAATGGACTACATTCCTAAGCCAAAAGCCTAGACTTGTCAACACTTAGTTGAAAGTAAAAGTATTAGAAAAAAATAAAAAAAAATCAACTTCATTCTCCACAAACACTCTAAATTTCATTGATAAAATTTATAATATCATTACCATGATGACGATTGCACTCTCGTCTTTCCATATATATGTTTTTTAATTATTTTTTACTATTTTAAGATTTCAATCTATGTTGATTTATAAATATAACATATTAGGCCACTACATGCCTCAAATATATATACCTATATATGCTTGTGTATTTTTTCCATTGATACAAATTTAAAAATAAATATATGGTTACAATCTAGGCCTAATTCTACATGCATTAAAAAAACTATTTTTCCTTTTTTTTAGGTAGTTAGGAGGGCCCAGACACCCAACTATCCATTTTTTGTCTACTTTTAAGATATACTTGCTTGTAAAATTAATAAAATATATATATTCATCAAAAAATTATAAAAAAATATAGGGTGCAAGCTAGATGATCTTATCTAAAGTTTCAAAAAATGGTTTTAAACAATATTAAATGATTCTCAAAAAATGAAGGGCTTCATTATTGGCTATTTAATCTATTTTTATATAAATAAAATTTAAAAATAAATAAATAAATAAATAAATAAATTATATTGATGTTTTATATGTTTAGAATAATTATATAAGCTTAACAAATTTTTTTTAAAATAGTGTTTTGGAAACTAAACTATAAATTCTACAATTTATGTTCTTAAACCATCCTTAAATTTTGAGTGTAGCCATATCAAATTAGTTACAAAAGTTTAGATTTCACATTTTTCAAGAAAAACATGTCCATGAGTAGGCCTCTTTTTATCCTCTAACTTTGTGTACATATCAAATAATTCTCGTAATAAATTTTTAAGGGGTTAGTATTTGATAGTTGTCAAATCTTAATAGATATTAAGAACCCTAAAATCTATTTGATGTTTAATATTAAAATAATCTTTGTATCATGGTTAATGGGAAGGAGATACCCCTACACATTAAAAAAAAATGTTGATCTATTAGGAGCATAAATTGAAGAATTCTATGTAACACATGTACTATATTATACTATTATATATGAGACATAGATGAAATTAAGAAATATTTCATAAAGCCTGTCTACTGAAATTTGATATAATTTTAAAAGTGATGAATTTATTAAAGCCATGGGAGTGATGAATACAATATTTTGGAACACTTCATATGTTGAAGAACTAATAAGTAATTTATTTCTCAAATACATGGGTACTGTCATTAATCATTTCAATAAATTTCTAAAAATAAATGGAGTTGAAATTAAAGGTATTTTGTGAAAGTATTTATTGAAATCTTAATCAACATATTTTGGACTTAAATTTCTTTATCAATATTGGTGTTTAAATGAACCGATAAAAAATGTTGCTATTACAAGGCTATGGAAAAAAACTTTATCCCAATAGCATCCTACAGGAAAGTATCTGTAGACACCAAAATTGTGTCGACTCCCCTTAGTCCCCTTCACACTTTATTAATTTAAAATAAATCACTTATTTTGAATTAATGACATCACCTTGACATCACCCATGACACCTCACCGAGGACACCTCGTCTTGGACACCTCGCCCCTAAGACCATTTCCTACCCCATGACTCACCTTGAGACTAAGTCATCCTAATCCTAACCGACTAAGACTTATTCTCACTCCCTACTTATCCCCTAACTAACTCTCGTGCATAATATGCCCGCCTTTTGACCGTTCCCCAACAGACTATGCACTTGGCGGATGGAGAATGGGCCTGTTAGCCCTTTTACTCAATCTACACCTGTCGATGTCGATCAACTGTCGACCGACACCAGCGTGATCACCGACGTTAGTTTACTTAAACCGAGTTTTAACCCCCAAAATGGCTAATCATGAATTGGGAATCACTCTGGGACTCTTTCAATCATTCTTCTCTCTCACTCTTGGATGCACACACTCTGAGACATCACCAGGCATTAGACTTCAACCAACGCCCCCTTGGCCATAGAGACTCTATACAAATGACTCTGAATTGAATTAGAACATTGCATGAAGTCTTCAACATCAAGCCACAATAGGTACAAGTGTTCAATACCTTGGTTCTTCATCTCAATAGAGCTAAGTATTCTTCTACCTTTCATCTCAGTTATTTAGAAAGCATTAGTAATTAGATTCTTTTTACTATGTCTAAATACCACCAGACCATACCCGACTTTCAACCAAGCCTGACTTCTTCTGAGGAAAGGCTGAAAAGCCTTCCTCTCACCCTTACCATTTTTGACAACCTATCATCTATCTTTGCCCTTCTACGGGCCTTATTCATCTCCCTGCAACCCTGCACAGACCCAAACTCCTTCCAGACCCCTCTGTCGACCAACCCATCCAAGGCCATTGCCCTGACTGACATTGGCAGTATAACCAACGTCGACAACACTAACAAATTGACGACGGCAATATTATCGACGTCGGCGACTGTGTCAGACTGACTGCAAAGAAACAGGTATGCATTATCTAATTTCCTCTTTGTTAGTCATTTGTCATTTCTTTATTTCCAACACTTTTACTTATAAACAGTGGACTGTCATCCCTCAAGGAAGTCTTTGCGATTCTAGGACCGAGCATATCGCTTAGCAGTCCACCATATATCTATCTAACATTTTTTTGTTTAAGTCTTATTCTCTCTACAGGTGTCATCCTCCACAACCAAAGAGGAGCTCCTTCAATCGCTTGGATACGGTGCACAACTTCATCCAGGTATCATCTAACCCCTGACCATTATCTTTAGTTTCTTATTTATTGTAAATATTAAATAGAAAAAATGTGTAGAAACATTCTGGCAGGCCCGGTGGGACCCTGGAATTTTCCTTGGGTTCATTTCTTCTAAAAAAGCAAACTTTCATATAGGTGCATTAGGGAAATTTTATCCTCTTGCATCCTTCTTCTGTCTCTTTACTTTGAAAAGACACCATAAGCACAAGTTAAAAAGAACATATTTCTTTTTCTTGTCACTTTTTACCTGCATCTTATAGTAGTGAAAATTCATGCTCTTAACCTTTTCCTCACTTGTTTGCATCTGAACAAAACATTTCAATTTGGGTTAAAAATTAAATGCATTTCACTCCTGCTTGAATGCATATTTAGCTCATCTATTAATTAAACGCATTATGAACAAATCGCAGTGCACATATGTTACATGACCAGACCACATTCACAATAAAACATTAAAACTTACCTGAGACAAGGCCCGACTAGGATTTCACCACCTAGCAGATAACTTACCCTTCCTGGTGATCCTACTTGGACTTCACCATGAAGGGGAAGACCCACTCTGTTCTCTGGAAGAGTATAAACTCTAGGCAAAGTATATATTGGCTAAGCGGCCTAGTTTGGCTCTGGGTTCGTGAAGTGAGGGGAGCAAGCCCCCAGCACCAAGCCATGTACAGAACCTAACACAGATTTTGAGCACCAAAACATAACTCGAAACCAACCATAGACTGCCTCTTTTAGGACCTGTTCTAAAAGCCCAAGCTTCCAAACATATTCTTCTAAGGCATAAGCCACCATGACTCTAAAAATTTATTCTTAGGAATTTAATGCTTAGAGGTTGCTTGCCTTCATCTATTTTGCTATTTTTATCTGGTTTTTTTTGGCTAGTAAGGACACATTATTCTAAGCTCTAAAACGACTTAGACTTTATTTCTTCTTCCAAAAACTTTTAGTTTTCTAAGTTTCTGGAAATACATAGTCACCAACATCAGTTTTTCCACTGATGTTGGCAACTTACTCTCACTGACATCAGTTTTTCCACCGACGTCGACAACATATAACCACCAACATCAGTTTTTACATTGACATCGGTCACTGTCAACAAACTTTTTTCAAAATAGCAAGCTTAAAACCTGACCTTTTTTCTATCAAATTCACATTTTGACCACTTCTGGTTTTTTGAAACTAAAATACATAGTTTCTGGAACCTAACCCTTTTTGCCTTTAGTAGTATTTGACACACAGTCAAGGCAAAACTCTTGTTGACCACGTGAGGCAACATCCACTTCCACCCTCACCTTTCATATCAAGTCACCAAATGGAGTATACTTCAGATATTGAACGTATTCCTATCCAACCTACCCCCACTAATCAATCTCCTATTGTTCCCGAAGGGGATCACAACTTTGAGAGATTCCTTGATCACAACCTCAAGGCTCTCCAACACTATCTCACAAGAATTCAAATGCGAGACCCTTCATGTGAAGCAGCAATGGTATCAACCGAATCCGCTAACCAACTTATGACCACTCAAACCACTACCTCAACTATTAACCCAATCATGGCCAATCATCAAGATTTGGCCTCCCCTTCTATTTTTAGACCTACCTCCATCGGGGTTTCTGTACCCCCTCAACCACAATCAATTCAACCAAGTTTTACACCTTATCAGAACTTGATTGTCTTGACTCCACATACTCTTGCACCTATAAATGCGGGAGTGACTACCTATCCTTTTACCAATGCTGCCATTCAACCACCTTTGGCATTATCTAGTCAACTTGTGCCTTCCAACTTCATAGCACAAGCCCCCTTGGCCTCAACATCAGTCCCTATGACGAACTACCAATATGTTGCACCATACAAATGCAACCAAGTACATCATATGCCCCTCCTAACACCTTCTAGGTACCTTACAACCTAGGGGGTGCCCATCTTACCAATCCGTCATCTGATCTAATTAAGATGCTGATGGACAAGATGTCTAACCTTGAGACATCCATTTCCGGTTCAAGCAATGTTCTGTCATATGAACAAATATGCAACGAACCCATCCACCCTTCAGTGCCTATTGGACTATATCCTAACCAGTGGGAACTCCCCAAATTTACTTGTTTTTAGAGTAAATAAGACCCACAACAACATCTACGAGTGTTTAGACATGCTTATTACCTCATAGTGCATGATGATGCGTTATTACTTTGCACGTTCCCCATATCACTTTTGGGGGCCACCCTTGACTAGTTAGCTCTATTACCAGTCATTCTCTCTTTTCCTTCACTCAACTTGCCCAACTATTCCTTGACCACTTTTCAATTAACATCACCAAGAAGGTCTCCATTATAGACCTATATTCTATTAAACAATTCAACGATGAATCAATAACTGACTTCATTGCCCGTTGGAGAGGATTGATCAACCAACTCTCCTTTTCACTACCTCAAATTAATCTCATTGAGCTCTTTTCAAGAGCATGTGCCAAGCACATCTCATCCACTTTGTGGGTCCAAATATTTTGCACATTTGACAAAGCTTTCACTATGGCCAAAAAGCTTGAACTCCATGCTATCGAAGAGGATAAGGTCACATTGCATAGTAAAAATAACAATGCAAAGTCCAATGAACCTTCTTCATCCAAACCTTCTTCTTCCTACTCCAAGTCTAAAGGATCGGCAAATGTTGTGGTCCTTAGGCCATCATCTTCAACAACAACCAACCCATCTCAACCTTCCACATCAAAATACATCACAAAACAATTCCAACAACAATACGTAAAGCATCAATACACTCCAATAGGAGAATCATACACTTCCGTGTTGGATAAAATCATCTAGTAGGGGGTCCTCAATCTCCCTCAATTTTGACCACCCCAATTTGACCCATCAAAAGCCATCCCTGCTTGGTATAGGGAAAATGACTTCTGTAATTATCATCGTGTCAAGGGTCATGACATAGACAACTACAAAACCTTCAAAAACATCATTCATGACATGTTGGACAAGAGGGATCTTGTTTTGGATAACCCAAATGCACCACCTAACCAAAACATGGATGTCTTTAGGCAACCATTTCCCAACCATCCCCCCAATCAGAATAGCATTTAGACCATAGCCGATGACCTTCAAGAGCGTAATATACACATGGTCGACATGGTTTCTAACCAACCTCTTCCATAGTCTGAAGAGGTTAATCAACCTATTTGTCCACCACAGGTAGAAGAACTCTCTTCTCTTATTTGTCTATCGTAGGTAGAAGAACTCTCTTCTCCTATTTGTCCTCCACAAATGGAGGATAATCCTCCATCCAATCCCCTTTCACATGTAGGAGAGGCTACTTTGACCTCTCCCATATTGGAGGATGCCTTGATGGCACCAATGCCAGTTGCCTCACTCTCATCCTTCTTATCATCAATGAGGGATCATACTTTCTCCACTAATCGACCACACGCAGAAGCCATGACCATCCCATGCTGCTCAAACCTCACTCACCCACAAGTGAAGGTAGACTTGAATCTCACACCACACAATAGTAGTCCTCGCACTAAACTAAATAAGGTTGCTAAACCACGTTGGAGAATTCCTCCCCCACATTCATCATCGCCCTCTATTTTGGGCCCACACCCGTCCACCTTAATAGGAGTGCTTCCTACTCGAACACCTCAGAGAGGCAAATTGCCTCCATTACCCCCTCAACCTAACACAAACATATTTCCTCCAAAACATTCGACATATCTCATCAACAAAGTGTCATCTCCACATGTGGCCACACTGCCAACTAAAAAGGTGACATGACAAACTCCCCAAATAACTCCTAAAAAGAATTTGTCAACCCTAACTGCAATAAAGAGCGTCGGCCCATTAAGGGGGTCTTATGCTTTGATGTTATGCCAATTGTTGCAAACTTCTAGCATCACTCTTCCACCTATTAAACCATGCCAACCTCTCAGACCAAAACCATCTTGGTTCGATGACACTAAAATTTGCTGGTATCATCGCACACTTGGGCATGAACCTGAGCACTGCTGTGCCCTTAAGGCTGTCATTCACTGACACTTGAAAAAGGACACACCTCACATTGAGGCTTATTTTGACCACTTTTCTGACCAACCACTAACATCATCCCATACCTCTCAAACCTCTTCACCTAAATCGGGATCCCAATGCAAGACTATGGTCCCTTTATCACCTTCTCCACCTTTATTCAAAATCAACACTGTTAATGTGGCCACTAGGCCCCAAACTGTGAAGAATAAAGGAAAAGACCAGACTTCTACACCTTTGACATATCTATTATTTGGCAAGACCTCTCAACCAACACAACCCAAGATTTTTATCTTGGGCACATTTCGACCAACATCACTGGGGGAAATCCCTCCTCACCTCTCTAGTCCACATGACGTTTGGTATAAATGACTTGTGGACTACTTGACATATTTTATCATGCCCCCCTAACCTCTCTAGCAATGGATGATGGGCTTTTATCAAGAGAACTGCTCAATACACCATGCTACGGGTTCATCTCTACAAACGAGGTCTTGGCGGCCTCCTTATCCAATGCCTAACAACCACTAAGACTACCCATGTCATCAAACAATTCCATGATGGGATTTGTGGGGAACATTTCAGTGGTAACTCAGTTTCCAAGCGCATCCACCACCTGGGCTATTATTGGCCCACCCTTAACCAAGACTGCAACAACTATGTTCAGTGTGGTACCAAATACCAACAACATACTAACCAACTTCACATCCAACATCAACAAAACCATGCCCACAACCAACATCTGAAAGAACAAGATTCCAAAATTAGAAATCTTGTCCTTACAGAAAACCAACATGTGACTAATATGGAACTAAGCGAATGGGGCAAGTTTGCTCCTAATTGACTCAGACCTTACATCATAACGCACAAACATGGATCAGGTACCTATCATCTATCTTCTTTTGAAGACCAACCAAAACCTGAACCTCTTAATGCCTTACATCTACAACCATTATACTGTTAGTCAAGTAATCATTCACTTGACGTTTAACTTGAGCTCGTCCCTTGAGTAACCCCCATCATTGTCATTCCTATTCCTTTCAACCCTTTTGTCAAGCATGATTGCTTTATCCTAATAAAAGGGAACCCTTAAACCTCTATAGTCCAGTCCATGACCAAAAATTTAGTCAAAAATAAACACATAAAACTAGGATGCCTATTCAAAAGGTCATAAACCATAAGTGTAGACTGCTCCCTCGAAGGACAGCTACATCATTGCTGTAATTAATAGACTGCTCCCTTGAAGGACATCTATCCATAGACATTCTAACATACAAAGAAAAATATAGACCACTCCTTCGAAGGATGGCTATGACCAAATTTTGCTACATACACATCATAACATGACCATAAAACACAATAATATCCCCAAGTGGACTTCCTACATTGATCAATCCCACCAAAAAAAAAAGACTGACAAACTATTAAGTCATGGACTTGTCTATAGTCATTCTCAGGGTCACCTATAAAAGGGGCAAAGTTATTCCTGCCAAAAAGGGTTACCCCATCCTCTCATATCACATAATCACACCTATTACCCCAACATACTCAAGGGATTTTGAGCTCACTTAATGTCAAGTGATTTGAATACTTCTCTAACACAAACCAATGGTCAAATGACGTAATGCATGAATGGGGATTTTGTTTGCGAAAAACTTATCTATGCCATCATTATGGTCCTTGTCAATGAAAGAGCAATGCACCTTTCACTTCTTACACCTTGGTCACATACAACCAAATCATCCTATAACCAACCCAAACCAAACCAATCCACTAACATGACATCATAGCCCATTTGCACTAGTTTCTATGGACAAAAATACACATGGAAACTATCGACCACACAATTTATGTCAAGCATAAACCATTACTTGCTGAAGCATAAACATACTCATTTCATTTTTAGCATCCACCATCACAAATATGGAAAATTGCTAGGGATGAAAAACCATACAACCAATGTTACAGACTACGCCATCACTTAATATGGAAAAGGCTGTAACATCATCTTACCTTCATCATTTCAAGCATGTACCATCACACATATGGGAAATGCTACGACCATTAACTTGACCAAAACAATCATTGACCACTTGGACCCTTTTTTAGAACTACATTGGCCTAAGACCCTTAGAACAGGGGCTATGTAGGCAACACTCAGTCTTTCTGAGGTTAGCTTGGCCATTCACCCATTCGTTTATTCATCTACCTGATGGACCAACCATATAACCTTTAACCATGACTTAACTTAGTCCAAAATCATGACCAAACAACCAACCCTGACACTATAGAAGTCATCTTTGACTTCTCATGGGGCACATTGGAGATAACATACATCTCCCTGACCACAACTCACACCACTTGAGATCACTTATATCTCAACCCGACTCGACCAGTGACCATGGAGATCACAACTATCTCCTCTGACCACAACCACTTTCGAGACAACTTTGCATTGGTTGTTTTACTTGCATACATGCTACCTCATGAATGGTTAGCAAATTGTCCATGACCCTCACACCTATTGACAAATCACGCTCTAGTTGATCCCCAATCTTTGTGACATTTTCGTGTTTTCCAGGAGCATTTCCTAAGCCCAGGATACTTAGAACATGATGACCATTGGAGCTATAACTTTGATCATTTAACCCAATCAGTTACGACTAAAATCTGGGGAATGGTTATTTTGATTATATCACTCCTTGACCTTGCCTGCAATAATTTGACCCGACTATCACGTGAAGTGGTATACGTGAAAATCTCAACTATTGTAGCATTCACTTGAACTTCACCATACCCATCCACTACCTATCAAATCAGCACTCGATATCAGGTTAGCTTCCCTTGACTCCCACTTTGAGGGGGAATACCTCATCTCTCACTTATTTTTGTCGTACAATTTGCTATAACAACCAAAAAGACAAAGAAAAGACATCATCCCATACTTGGGGCAACTAACTCCTATTTTTGTCTTGCAGTTCATCAAGAACAACCAACAAGACAAAAAGGGCCAAATGTAGACACCAAAATTGTGTCGACTCCCCTTGGTCCCCTTCACACTTTATTAATTTAAAATAAATCACTTATTTTAAATTAATGACATCACCCATGACACCTCACTGAGGACACCTCATCTTGGACACCTCACCCCTAAGACCATTTCCTACCCCATGACTCACCTTGAGACTAAGTTATCCTAATCCTAACTGACTAAGACTTATTCTCACTCCCTATTTATCCCCTAACTAACTCTCGTGCGTAATATGCCCACCTTTTGACCATTCCCCAATAGACTATGCACTTGGCGGATGGAGAACGGGTTGTTAGCCCTTTTACTCATTCTGCACCCACCGACATTGGTCAACTGTCAGCCGATGCTGGCATGATCACTAACGTCAGTTTACTTAAATCGAGTTCTAACCCCCAAAATGGCTAATCACAAATCGGGAATCGCTCTGGGACTCTTTCAATCATTCTTCTCTCTCACTCTTGGATGCGCACACTCTGAGACATCACCAGGCATCAGACTTCAACCAACACCCCCTTGGCCACATAGACTCTATGCAAATGACTCCAGATTGAATTAGAACATTGCATGAAGTCTTCATCATCAAGCCATGATAGGTACAAGCATTTAATACCTTGGTTCTTCATCTCAGTAGAGCTAAGTATTCTTCTACCTTTCATCTCAGTTATTTAGAAAGCATTAGTAATTAGATTCTTTTTACTATTTCTAAATACCACCAGCCCAGAACCAACTTTCAACCAGACCCGACTTCTTCTGAGGAAAGGCTGAAAAGCCTTCCTCTCACCCTTACCCTTTTTGACAACCTATCATCTATCTTTGCCCTTCTGCGGGCCTTATTCATCTCCCTATAACCCTGCACAGACCCAGACTCCTTCCAGACCCCTCTATCGACCAACCCGTCCAAGGCCATTGCCCTGACCGACGTCGGTAGTATAATCGACGTCGGCAACACTGACAAATCGACTATGGCAATACTACTGACGTCGATGACTATGGCAGACTGACTGCAAAGAAATAGGTACACATTATCTAATTTACTCTTTGTTAGTCATTTGTCATTTCTTTATTTCTAACACTTTTACTTATAAATAGTGGACTGTCATCCCTCAAGGAAGTCTTTACGCTTCTGGGACCGAGCATATTGCTTGGCAGTACACCATATATCTATCTAACATTTTTATGTTTAACTCTTATTCTCTCTACAGGTGTCGTCTTCCATAGCCAAATTGGAGCTCTTTCAATCGCTTGGATACAGTGCACAACTTCATCCGGGTATCATCTAACCCCTGACCATTATCTTTAGTTTCTTATTTCTTCTGAATATAAAAAGCAAAAAATGAGTAGAAACAGTATCCATGAATATTTTTGACTATACGAACTCTTTCAAATAATGATTTTGGGTTATGTGAAATATGAAATGGTATTTTATGAATTATATTTTGTAAATACAAAATTTAGAATAAATTGGAAAAAAATCTAGAGACTTGTTTGAGGCTGTATGTTTCCCATTATTCTGTGGATGGGTTTCCTTATGAAAGAGTGCTTGAAGTTAGGAGTTCAGTCACTAAAAGAAGAGGATCCACTAATACATAAAAAATAAAGATGATCTTAATTTTGATAGTCAAAATACCTTTGATAAAGTAGATATGAACTCCAAATCAAAATAATGAGTGGCAAAAGGATTGTTTTAGATACATATGTTTTAGTTTAGTATGTGTTCTAAATAGAAACATTGAAATCTAATTCATTACCAATTGTGATTTTTTGGTATATATTAGAAACTATATTTTGTAATAATTCATGTATTTTAAGATTGATCACATTCCAATAATATAATCATAATGTATATTTGATGAAAATACATGTATTAAGTATTACATCATAATGAGATTGTTTATCAATCAAATGTTATAATTTATTTATCAATCTAATAGTTTCAAATTCTTTTAAAATTTAAACATTCACAAAATTATATAAATGATTGTATATAAATAAATCAGGCCACATTTCATATTAATAAATGATTAACTAAATTGGAAATATAGATGTGAAATTTGAGCACTATAAACACAAGGGAAGCTAGAAATACAAAAAAAAAATTGATCTTTGGAGATAAGCTGAAATTAAAAAAACAATATTTTAGTTTGAAACTAATTGTCTTATAATGTTATAATATTTACATTATTTTTATTCATTATTTTTCAATATGTGGAGTGTTTGTCTGATTTTATATTATAGAAGACATTTCCTCTCAATAGATTGTATCGTCTTTTAGGATTCCTAACTGTAGAAGATCCTTGGCTAAAACATTAATATTGATTTTACTTTCACGTTCTTCCTTTACCGTATCTCCTACATAAAGAAATGAAGGATCCACTTCAGATTTCTATTTGAACAAAATATGATGATATAATACATGTTCCTTGATGATTTTATTCAATCTATTATTTTTTTTATATATCAAAACAAGTTTTTATTTCAATGAAATCACTGTAGTTAAACCATTTTGCACATTTTAGATGTGCACTTCGATTACCCTTACTTGATTCTTTAATTTATCATATTTTGAATATAATTAAAAAACCACATATTATTAAGCTAAAAATTACAAGAATTTAAATTTAAATTCCAAACAAATTAACATAACTTGCCACAAATTTCTCCTTTTCTACATCATAAATCAACAAAGGTCTTTTGTATTTTACCCATTTGTTGTAGTATATCTATTCTTTTGCATTTAAATTATCATGCATGTTTAGCATAATATCTAAAATATTATCATCATAATTATTAGTAACAATTATTGCCATATAAATAGCCTGATTTAATAAAAAAATCAAATTTTGTCTGTTAATTTTAAACCAATTTGAAAAACTATTTACTTTGGGATTTATTGTGAAAATGGGCATTTATTTCTTGATTTAAAAATTTATCCCTCAAATACATCATATCAAACACTAAATCTCACTCTAAATAATTTATTTTACACATGTAACAGTACTATCCATTGATAAATTATCCAAATGAAATGTAGTAATCTCATAATCCATCTTCAGAATCTCAAGATTGGAAGCGGGAGTGCCTATGCTAGATATAGAGCTAGGTGTATGTGGTTATTGGGAATCAACCTATGGAACCTTTGACTGTGATTCATAAATGATATCATAGGGACTAAGAAAAGTATACTGATCCCAAAAAATGCATCATCAAGATCTATTTTTTTTAATAATGTAGTTCCCCTTGAACAAAGTTGACCACCAGTAGAAAGGTTTGTAAACTCTAACATTGATATTTCTTGGGGCCATAAATGATAACCATTTCCCCTGGTTAAAACTTGGTTGACTGATGGTGGTGGTGATAAATTATATCTTTTATAAAGGGTCCATACAAATTGAAAAAGAATTTAGAGAACTAGCAAATGAGAATAAATTTAGGATTTAATAAATATATTGTAAAAAACATTGATAAGTGCACACCTCTATGTTGAAGAGCCCATGGATATTTATATTGTGACTAAAAAATTTAGGGTTTTTAATGTTTTGAATATTGGGATAAATATTCTGAGGATGCCATAAAATAACACAATTAAAATAAAACACTACAACATATATTGAAATTACCAATACAATGAACAAGACTATAGTATTACCAAAAAATAAGAGTAGGTTTGAGTTTGAAATAGTTGAAATGGATCCAATAGAGGCTTAATATAACATTTCATCCTATTATGTCTAATCAATGGATGAGGGGTTCTAATAAATATATTATTAAAAAAAATTGATAAGGGCATACCTCGATGTTGAAGAGCCCATGGATATTTCTTTTACAAATAAATTATTGGAGTTTGTTAATGTTGGGAAGATTGGGGAAATATTCTAAAGATGATATAAAATTAACATGATTAAAATAAAACACTATAATGTATGATGAAATTATCAATATTGTGAATAAGACTATAGTATTACTGACAACACGAGAGTTAGTTTGAGTTTGCAATAGGTGAACTAGATCGAAAGAAGGCATAATAGAAAATTTCATCCTATTTTGTCTTATAAATGGATGAGGGGATTCTTTTAAATCCATGTTTAATTCTCTAGAGGCCTTAGGGGGTTGTCACATTTTATTGTAGCATGTCTTATTGAAAATAACTATATAGTATTGTATGTGAAGAGGATAAAATTATTTGAATCAAATAGAGTACATATACTCATTTTTCAATAATTTAGAATGAAATTTCAATGTTTATTTCACATCTTGCTCTTCAATGGAAAGGGATTTAATCTTCATTTTATCTCGAAGATCAGTTAGAGTATTCATTTTCTCTAATTGGTGAAATGCCTCATTGTACAAAACAAGAATATAATTGGTACATGTAAAATTAGAATTATCAATGGTAATAACATAAGATAAATCATTAATAATATTATTTAATAAATATAAACACTAATCAATTTTTTTGGCCACTTAGAGTATGCAGGATGTGGAAAGTACCTAGATCAAAATGTTTGATGCTCTTCCATGCAATACAATTTTAGCCTTAAGGAATTCGATCATGGCTAAAAAAAGGATGGTTTATATATTGGATAGAGAGGGGACATTTTGTTACAAGTGTGGGAAGCTGTAATGGAATATATGTTAATGATGTTTAATAGACTTACAAATTTTAAAATAAAATATAAAGGAAAATAATAATAATTTAATGAAAAAGTATGAACCATCCATTTGCATGCTAGAGTGGTACTCTAGATACTTCTTATCCCAGACTATCAACAAGGCTTAGCACTTTTGTGTGGGATCCCTATTAAGTGATGGATGTATTTGGGGTTGATCCAAAATTAGAAAACCTATGATTATAGATTCAGGGTGAACATGGATTCCACAAGGTCATATCTTATAAGCAAAAAATTGAGTAAACTAGGGTCCATGTCGTATTGAGGCATCTTAACAAACCCCTCTAAATAACACTTATCGACATAGTCTATGAATGCACCTTGATATTATAGTAGTCAAATTATTTATAGGCATATGAGGTTATTGAACATTATTTTTAATGAGGATAAGCTTGGGGAAACCATTGTGTAGTAGAAGCGATGAGATTGTGTTTGTATTTGTAAAGAGTTAGCTATGTAGGAGGTTGGAATAGAGGTATGAAGTTTATAAAAGTGAAAAATGAAGGGGACTTACACTATTTATAATGAAAATGTGCCATGTTATAAAAAAAACTAGTTGATGCTAACATCAGTGCGAAGTGGTGGCATCATTATTTTTTGGTGGGCATTAGTGTTATCTATCAAACATCAACACTAACTACCTATCCATGGTATTATTGATGTCCATTATCACACTATAACACCTACCAAAAAAACTATCATATGCCAAAAAAAATAGTGTCTTTCAAAAAAAATTAACACTTGATGCTAGTAGTTGTGACCTATCAACAAAGACTAAAGTCTTTCAATGAATTTACATCTACCAACAAAGACTGATGCTTGTCAATAAGGTTTGGTGCAAACCAGGAAGAATTGACATATGTATACACATAATATTTTCAAATTTTATCAAATACTGATGTTTTCTATCTTGTAGGAACATATCAAGTCTCAATATCTATGAGTTCATGCCCTAAGGGATGCACTAAGAAAGGTGGGTAGAGAATTATTACTTCATAAGATTTTTATCCCTTATTTCCACTTATTACCAATCCAACCAGATCCTAAAATATTCCCATAAGATATTACTCCTCTTGTTCACACTCCTCCAATACTTTACCACTTTTATGACCCCTTTTCCTATCCTAAAACCCCTTTTGATAGTTTACATGAATAGGTCGATTGGGTTGACATTGTACTCTTATTGGTGAAACTCATTTAGGGTCTAGATTGACTCTTGGTCAACCTGGCCCATGACATAGTTAGTTTATTGTCAATAATGATACTAGGTCGATTGGGTCAACCCTATTGAGTGAAACTTTTAGAAGGTATTAAGGTTAAATCTGATTATATATACAAGATTATTTTACCATTATTAAAGAGAGGTCAAGATTTATTATTCATTTGCACTTATTTATAATCTACTCTTTTACCATTCTACTTGAGGAATCTTAACTTAGGGTTTATACTTGGAGGATCTAGTGTTGTGGAGAATTCGTAGATGCTTTGTCCTTTCTTATTGATCCTTACAAACCATAATAACCTCTTGTGAAGCCCCTTTAGCCAAGGGAGAGATTGAGTCTCAACAAGTTCATCTTTCAGGTAAGTATCTCTAACTTTTCTCCTCTCTTTAGTACATAGAAGTACCATAATTATTAGTTTTTGAATAATATTATGCTTCTTATCCATGCACTAAGGGTCTTATCTATACATAGCTTAATTGGGATTCTCTTGTGCATGTTTATTTTCATATATTTACTAACCCCCATATTGGGCTACAAGCTTTGGTGAACACTAAATTAGATTTACTTTATTTACTTATTATTAGTATAGTAAATATGAAAACATAGGCCTTAGTTAGGGTTATTGCAAGGTTTTTATTGAATAGAGGCTTTGAAACCCTCCCTAGTATTAATTTTGAGATAAGATATCCCTTAATTGGGTCTAGAAATCCACATATTGGTCATGTTCTTGATTATCTAATGTATCCCCAATTGGAAGTGTAAGTAGCATCTATATTCTCCAAGTTAGAATTGATTTATAGATATGATGTATTTTTGATTGCATACATTCTAGTGAACCCAATGTGAATCTAACCCTTATAGGTTTTCTTTCACATTTTTCATTTTCTATCATTTTATTATTTTTCTGTATTTATGATACTAGGTCAACAGGGCTAATATAGTTGATAAATTCTATGTGCAGGTTTAACACACAGTCACATGAAAAATGACTTTGTTATTTCTACACAAGTATTCATTAGATACATGTTATTCAGTTGAATAGGTTGGTACAGTACTATTATTTAGCTTCTATAAAACATACTAGGTCAAGTAGGTCAGTATAGTATACTAGACAACTTTCAAAAAACTTAATAGGTCGACTAAGCTGGTTTATTCATCTTAGAAGGCTTCATCAATCAAGGAATTGTAGAATTAGGTCAACCCAATTGACACAAAAGGTAGAGTTTACAAGTAACATTCAAGGCACTTCAACAAGAATTTCACATTCCTCAACATCTTCCAACCCACCAAGGTTCCTTTCTCTCTTTCTCTTTCATTTCAATTTCCCTTATAGTTTTGTTTTGTGAAGTTTGCAGTCTTTCAAACTACCATCATACAACAAACTAGGTCGATTTGGTGGACCTAGTTTTGTATTATGTCTTCTATCTAAAATAGTAGGTTGACCTAGTCAACTTATTTCTTAAATTCCCTTGATTTTTTAGTATAGTAGTGACATTGTCAACTATGTTTTATAATGTTTGCATACATTGTCATCTAAACCAACTTTGTATTATGTTTCAAATTGTAAATTAACAACTATATGCTAGTAATTACTTCACACTTTCAATTTTATTTGTTTGCATGCTTAGAATAGATCACATAGTCTAATTATATGGTTTTTAATATACCATTTAGTTGCACTATTTTTATCTTTCTTGCACACACTACCAAATAACATAATTTTAAAACACATTTAAACTTTTGTCTACCCAAGGCCTACTTACTTAGATTTCATCACCAAGGCGGAAGCTGACTTGGTTTTCTAGATAAGTATAAACATGTGGTTAGTGGTATATATTGACAAAGCACCCAACACCATTATCACTATGGGATTGTGAAGTGAGGGGGTAGGCCCCAATACCAAGCTAGTATCATTGCCAACACAGATCCCTTTAAACCTAAACATTCTGAAACCATCCATAGATTGCTTTTTAGTTCCTTACTTTCATCCAACTTCATATCGCACTTAAAAATAACACTTGGTAATAATCTAACAAAATTTAGGATGATCACTTAGTTAGCATTTAATTTTCATCTAACTACTTGTTCCTTACTCATTGTATATTGTATTGTAAAAACTTGCATTGGCTAGCATTGGTGCAAGGTTTTATGATGTATACCTCAATTGGATCATTCTCATTAAATCCATTGATTGTGTGTGATTTCATTTCTTTATTTCAAGTACATTGAAAAATCTTTCTCTATTTTTAGTACACTATCATTCTGATTGACACAATCTCTTACAAATTATTTTTACTTCCTACCTATATTATTAAGTCAACATAGTTGAATATATATCACTTTTTCTAGTTAGATTATAGTACTAGGTTAACCTAGTCGACTCTATACTCTTATCAAACTCTATTTTTTCTAGTTTGTAGTATTAGGTTGACCCAGTCAACTTTGTACTCTTATTATTGTCTTGCCTATCCAAATCAATTCTCTACTTCTCCTTCCTTAGCCTTATGTTCATTGTTATCATATCATCGTGAAGCAGCTTATTAGAATATTCTTAGACAAATTTAATCTATTTAGATACTATATGGGATGTTCATTTCACCCTCTCTTTTCCTCCCAAGAGAACCTTCACTCTTGGAGCACCCCTTCCCCTCCATCTATGGCTTGTCACATGGTATAAAGCACACCTCAAGATGAAATAGGTGGATATGATATTTTTTATACCTATCAATACAATTATCATCTTCAAACCCTTAAATATAATGTGTGAGGAAATAACACAAGTCTAAAAATCCCACTAATAATCCATCTTTTAACAACCCTCCTAATACCAATTCATGGAATTCTCCTACAAACACCAACCCACTAGTTAATATGACTCAACTTTTTGCACAATTCATATATATAATGAACATAATTAAAACTTATAACACCTATCAAATGATGGAAATACAATGCCATTTGATCAATATGTCTAATCAAACTCTAACTATCAGTCCTCAAGCCAACCCAAATTTCATTCCTCCACCTCTAAGAGATGCCTTAGGAAATGTTATTCCTCAACCTATCTAGAATAACAAAATGCTTCAAAATATCCAAAATGATCCTTTAGTTCACTTCATTATATCCATTGATATTGTAAATATATCTCCAACTATAAATTATGATGGGACTAAAGACCCTACACTCTTTCTCAAAGCCTTTGTCAATCTTTATAAATAGTGGATCCAAACTAATACTTGTTGACGCAGAAGATTGCACTCGGGGCAAGGAGGCCTAGCTCCTGCCTTCTCCTCACAACATGGAAACTCCTCTCTCACCTGTGGGATGGCAAAGTTGGAGAGGAGAGTCTCTAGATAAGGTCTAGCTCCCTTTGATGCATCATGTTTATTCTAGCAAGTGCAACACACACACACACACACACACACACACACACACACACACACACACACACACACACACACACACACACACACACACACACACACACACACACACATGCAGGAAAACAAACTAATCTAAAGAGGTGATGCACCAAAGTATGTTGACCTTCACACATCCACTCTCAGAATCAAACAAATACATACATTACACTACACACTTGGCAGAAGGACCAGGCTACAAAAGACTGGCAGGGAGGCTTACATGAAAACACAGAAGACAGAAAATTACTGAGGCACTATGAAATGCACACTATAGTAACTTCTTCTATTCTAGTCTTCTAAAATGTCTAATCTTCTCCTTTTAACAACATAAATGGTGCCTTATAGATAACAGGTCTACTGGTGTTGAACCTATGACAGCATCAAGAAGCAATGACTAGATACAAACAAAACACTCGAGGCACACTCAGCAATATCTATCCAAATGGAGGTAAAAATACATTTGTATTGATCTAGGTGAAATTTTGCAGAGGTGCACCCTTTACAAAAGTGGAAGATCCCTCTTTTCTCAAAAATGAGAAGTTACAATATATAGAAGAAAGGAGAAAGAAACTTGGCATTTCTTTGACAAGTTGGCCTGTCGCGTCCCATTAGAAAGAGGAAAACAATGTTGTGTTGTCATCATTCTAGAAGAAGCCTACTAGAACCATGCTGTATGATCGCCAAATTTGACTTTGACATTTGAGATTTAATGTGGAAGCATGGATCGCACCTCTTTTTTGCCAACAAACTGAAATTTGTCCCCTTTTAAATGCACAGGCCATGCTATTCACTGTTTGCACCATTTAGGGATTATCAGGCAATAAATCACCTACACTTTGCCACTTGGACTGCCTTGTCACTTCTATGCCATGCCATTTCTCCTTGTCTGTCACTTTGTCATTTTGTCTCATCTGGTTCATTTGGCCCCTTGGGTGAACATTCTGGCAGGTCACTGCATTTTGAGCTCCTTCTTGGATAGCGCTTTCTTTGCTTTGAAATCAAATGGCCAATTCATTCTTTTAATATTGATGGCCTCTAGGACGTCATTGGGTCCATTTCTAACTTAGTTGGGTCCAATGCCACGTGGTATCTGGGCACTAGTCGGGCACTTCTTTATTTCTCCACGGGCATCTTCCTTCGTTATTTTTCCCTTCGGCACCTTGACTGTGGCTTTGCTTTGTTTTCATGGACAAAAAGGTCCATGGGAATTCTCCCACCTGGCCTTTACTCTGATTAGAAGCATGCTTGAATCATTGGAATTCTAAAGTGTCTACCCTCCAAAGGGTACTTTGACTTTTGACTGCCCTTTGGTTTGGGGGATACCTTTGAACTGGCCTATTGAACCAAAAGGTTCAACAGTTCAAATAAGCGCACCGATGAGCCAAAAGGCAAAAGCTGATGAGCCATGCCAAGCCAATAAAATTTGTTTGAACTGCCACATTGAACCAAGCGGCTTTGAACCTTTTGTCATTGAACCAAGTATGTTGAACCTAGCCTGTTGAACCAAAAATTGGCTCAACGGTTCAATGATATGAAGGTTCAACACTCTTGAAATGAGATGCTTAAACTGAATGATGAACCCTTTGAACCAGGGGTGGTTGAACCACTAAACCAAGGCATGAAATGAACTCTCTGAACTTGTTGAACCCAAAAATGATTGGCATTGAGTAGCAGGTGAAGAAGGTGACCAAAATTTTGCCTATGGGGAAAATAGGTCAACAATTGGCGACTCACAAGGGAAGCATGCCTGCTATGCTTAGAACTAGTTGCCTTAAAATCCATTGGGTGCAGAGTCAGATGCAGGTATGAAAGAATTATCAACATCCCAAAAGATTTGAGAATCAAACATGAAGCTTTTACCCCCAAGCAAAAGGAAACACACAAAGCTAAAAACACTACCTATGCAACTACACTTAGGGAAAGCAAGAAAAGAAACTGAAAGCAAACTACTATATACAACTAACTAGGGATGCTTGCCTCCCTCCTAGATCAAAGGGAAAACTTCTCAAGTCCCCTTCTTGGAAAGAAGACTTATGGTGGCAGGCAAGTAGCTAAATGAAGAGGAGAGTTGGTGACTTTCTCTTCTTGCCTGTCACTTGGGTTGGCTGGAATCTGAGTGGATCAAAATCAAACATGCCTCTGACATATATGTAATCTATTTGTCCTTGGAAGCCTGTTGAATGTTGGTCCTTCAATTTGGTGCTCTTCACCAAGAAATTTGTGGTTGTTGGCTTATCACCGTTAGCCCTTTGAGATGTACATTCCCTCTATAATGCATCATGGTCTGACCCGTTTCCTTTTGCTTCACTGAAAATCTTGTTAGACTCATCCTCTACTCTTTCAAGGCCTTCCTTAAGGAAGGCAGGCCTCTCCTTTTCCTCTTCAAAGATTAGGATCTCTAGATGTTCAAAGATATTCTCCTGATCCTCCTCCAACTTAGGCTCCTCAGCATAGTCATCCTCATCATCAAAACAACGAGGAAGTTCATCAAATAGAAGGGAAGAGAGCTCACCATGCATTTGTTCCTTCTCATATTGTTGGAACATCCGCATATGTGTAAGACTTTCATCTTCTCCACTACTGATGGTGTCTTCACAAGAAGCATCAATGATGATTTCTTCTTCATTGTCACTCATGACAACCTCTTAAAGGACTACAAATTGGATCTTTTGCTCCTCACTCACCTCCTGTAGAATAGGTTCCTCCTTGAGAAGGGGTGAAGTGGAGAAAAGATGTGGAAGAGGAGGCAATCCTTGAGCTAGAATCGAATGATTCTCCTCCTTCCACTTGGTTGGCACTTCATCAATATCAGGTGTGGCCTGATAGCTCTCTTGGAGGTGTGTGGATGGGCTGGGTTCAAATAGGTCCACCACACATTGGTTGAGGAATCTCATTTGGGACTCCAACTCTGCAATTCTCCTAGCTATATGTTCTTGAAGGAGCCTTTCTTGGAGATCACTAGCATCATCCTCTTCAAGGCTCTGGGCTGGTTCCTAGCATTCCTTCCTCCAACTTGGGATCTACACATCATGCTGAAAGATTTTTGGAGGTTGAGGAATGTAAGGAAGAGACTGTTGATGCACTGAAAGAGTCTCGAGAAGAGGGACATGCTGGCTGGTGGTACTCCCCCCAATGGAAGATTCATAATATAAAGGATTGGGAAGATTGATCTCCATGGGGGGTTGCTTTGATGCCCTCTGGTGTTGGAAAGCCAGGTGCACGGGATTGGGAACATATGCATTTGGTGATCTGGAGTGAGCAAGTGCTATTTGATAGAAAGGATTTGCTACAAAAGAAGGGGATTTCTTTAGATTAGGAAGGGGTGCACAAGGCTGACTACCTTGGATAAATGGATTTCTCCATTTTGTTTTCTCCTCCTTCATGGATTGTGAACCCTGTGCTTGCCTAAACAAACACTCCTCCTTATACATCAGCTCCTACTGATATATGTACTACTCCTCCTATTTGTTGATCTCCATTATCTGCCTCTCAAACTCCAACACCACTTCCCTTATCATTGCAGGGCAACTAGGATAGCTGCTTGAGGGGATGCCATAAAGAGGCTGAGTCTGATCATGGTACTATGAAGGAATATAAGGCCCATGATTTTGTGTAAATGGATTATACATATAAAAGTGATTTTTGATGGCACCAAGCTGCTTAACTAGTAGATTCAACTCATAGTCACCATTTGATGCAAAAGCCTCTAAAGGCTAGTCAGTTGAAGAACACACCAAAAATTCTTTAACTCTTTAGACAAAACCTGTCTCAATTGATCCCACCAGGCGTGCCAGAAACTATTGACATAGGAAAGTGCACCCAGTGGTAGGAAAATAGGTTCCTGCCTTCTCCTCACAACATGGAAACTCTCCTCTCACCTGTGGGACTGGCGAAGCTGGAGGAGAGAGTCTCTAGATAAGGGCTAGCTCCCTTTGATGCATCATGTTGTTTCCAGCAAAAGTTAACAGGTATATATATATATATATATATATATATATATATATATATATATATATATAGTTATAGTTATATAATAAAATGGGGGGTGAAAAGGGGGAAGAAATGCATAAAATAAACAACCTACTCTAAAAGAGGTGATGCACCAAAATGAAATGTTGACCTTCACACATCCACTCTCAAAATCAGACAAATACATACATACTCTATGCACTTGGCCGAAGGACCAGGCTGCAAGAAACTAGTAGGGAGGCTTCAATGGAAAATCTAGAATAGAGATCACCCAAGGTGTTGTGAAACACACACTTATGAAGTAATTTATTATGCTCCTTCACTCCTAAATACTGCTCTTCTCCTATCAGCTACAATAATGGCACCTTGTAGACAGCAGGTCTGTTGGTGTTGAACTTGTGAGAACATCAAAAGACAATAACTGGACACAA
Organism: Torreya grandis; assembly: GCA_037957365.1. Lineage (NCBI taxonomy): Eukaryota > Viridiplantae > Streptophyta > Pinopsida > Cupressales > Taxaceae > Torreya > Torreya grandis. Next base: position 1,406,667 of record JARHVA010003587.1, read on the forward strand.
GCAAACATTCAACACATACATAGAAATGTCTATCCAAATGGGGGTAAAAAACTACATTTGCATTGATCCAATTGAAATTTTGTAGAGCTGTGCCCTTTACAAATGTGGAAGATCCCTCTTTTCTCAAAAATGAGAAGTTACAATATATAGAAGAAAGGAGAGAGAAACTTGGCGTTTCTTTGACAAGTTGGCCTGTCACGTCCCATTGGAAAGAGGAAAAAACTATTGTGTTGTCATCATTCTAGAAGAAGCCTGTTGGAACCATGTTGTATGATTTCCAAATTTGACTTTGGCGTTTGAGCTTTAATGTGGAAGTGTGGATCGCGCCTCTTCTCTACCAACAGACTAAAATTTGTCCCCTTTTAAATGCACGGGCCATGCTATTCACTATTTGCACCATTTGGGGATTATCAAGCAATAAATCACCTGCACTTTGCCACTTGGACTGCCTTGTCACTTCTGCACCATGTCATTTCTCCTTGTTTATCACTTTGTCATTTTGTCTCATCTGGTTCATTTGGCCCCTTGGGCGAACATTTTGGCAAGTCGTTGCATTTTGAGCTCCTTCTTGGCTAGCACTTTCTTTGCTTTGAAAGCAAACAACTAATTCATTCTTTTAATATTGATGGCCTCTGGGACATCATCGGGTCTATCACTGACTCAGCCAGGTCCAACACCATGTGGTATCTAGGCACTAGTCAGGCACTTCTTTATTTCTCTGCAGTCATCTTCCTTCGTTATTTTTCCCTTTGACACCTTGACTGTGGCTTTGCTTTGTTTCTGTGGACAAAAAGGTCCATGGGAATTCTCCCACCTAGCCTTTGCTTTGATTAGAAGTGTGCTCGAATCATTGAAATGTTGAAGTGTCTACCCTCCAAAGGGTACTTTGACTTTTGACTGCCCTTTGGCTTGGGGCATACCTTTGAACCGGGCCGTTGAACCAAAAGGGTCAATGGTTCAAATAAGCGCACTGATGATCCAAAAGGCAAAATACAATGAACCATTTGATAAAATTTGTTTGAATTGCCACATTGAACTAAGCAGCTTTGAACTTTTTGTCATTGAACCAAGTATGTTGAACCTAGCCCGTTGAACCAAAAAATTGGTTCAACGGTTCAACGATACGAAGGTTCAATGTTATTGAAATGAGATGATTGAATCGAATGATGAACCATTTGAACTAGGGGTGGTTGAACCACTGAACTAGGGCATGAAATGAACTTTTTGAACTTGTTGAACCCGAAAATGACTGGCATTGAGTAGCAGGTGAAGAAGGTAACCAAAATTTTGCCTGTGGGCAAAATAGGTCAACAATACTTTCACCACAACTAAAATTTTAGTTAAAACATTCACTGGTGATGTATTGGAATGGTAAAATGAACTTCCCCAACATTCCAATTGTCAACTTGAGGATTTAGTCAATCTTTTAGTTAAAGAGTTTCAACATAGTGATCTTCCCAAAAATTGTCGTAGTCATTTCACTAATTCTAAGTAATATCCTACAAAATCAACTCAAGATTTTATCAAATGATGGAAATATTTGGCCCATAAAGCTGACCATAAAATGGTTGATGAAAATTTATTTAAACTCTTTACCATTGCTTTAACTCATTTTATTCAATATAAGTTTCAAACATCTGTTCCCCAAACACTTAACAAAGCTCTTGACCAAGCTAAACGTCAAGACTTTCTCATGAAGCAATTCTAACCTAATCCTAAATTACTTAAAGGATATTTTCAAACTTTTACCAATGATATCAAAGGAAATACTCCTCAAACCAAACCAGGAGTTACCAAAGCTAACACTCCCTCATCTTCTCACATACCACTACATATGCAATAAATAAAACAATTCTTCCCACCCTCTAAACCATTTACTTATCCCAATGATCCTTCTAAATGGTATGACCCAAATCAATTACATTCATTCCATAATGACATTGGTAATTCTAATGAATCTTGTAGAGGTATTACTAAATTCTCTGTCTTTTATATACTTGGCGATTCCTTTAGTCATTACGCTATGATCAACTTTTATCATCAAGAGTACAACACTACTTCTCAAAAAGGATCAGCTTCCAAAGATTCTTCTTCTAATAACCAAAAATATTTTCCCACATCTAATAATCAACACAATACCAAGGATGTTTGTGTTATTGATGCCAACTATGACTAATATTACAATAATTATCAATATGTTAACATAGCTAAGGTCAACTACCATCATAAACCACCTCACAAAGATCCTGTCACAAAACATAAGAAACAATCTTTAGAAGAATAACTTCTCAAAGATACTATCACCACTAATTTATCTTTGGAAGCCCATGAAGAACCACCACCTCCTTTTGAACCCCCAAAACTTCACTTCCTTCATAATCTATCTTACCTTCTAAACCTCATACTGGTTCTTCTTATAAATCCCATTAGAACTTTCTCAAAGAACTTAACTCCCTGCCTTACAATATTCCACTTATGGAGTTAGTTCATACTTCCACTTACCATCTCAAGTTCCTTATGCAATAATTATAATAAATTAAAGATCCATTTTTGTAGATGAATAACTACCTTCTACTGAACCTCAACCTACCAACATCCATACCATTGAAATAATTTCCTTTTTCCAAACCATCTATTGAATTTATTAAATAAGACATGATTAATGATGAAATCCATTTTCATGCTGACAATCCACCACTATTCATTAAAATAGACATTAATACTACCCTTATCCATAAATTCTTAGTTGATGAAAGATCTGGTATTAATGTGACATATTTTTGGCTTATCCAATAACTAGGTTATAATAAGGATTGTCTCAAGCAAACCCACCTTACCTATCATGGATTTGATAAAACTAATCAAAATCCACATGGTTATATTTGTCTTCCCCTAACCATTTGACCTAAAACCATTCAAACTAAACTTATGGTCCTTAATTCACCCCTATCTTATAACATACTCCTTGGTCTCCCATGGACTCATATAATGAGGATCATCACCTCTTATGGTATCTAATGCATCAAATTATTACATAAAACCAAATATTATAAGCATGAGGTTGATCCCAAACCTTGGAGTATTCAAATTTCTAATCCAAAATCTCAATATCATATTCCTAATATTCCTACCATTAATAGTGATCCCTTACCCAAGTTCATCAACATCATTCTAGATTTACAAGTTACTCTTGTTGATTTGAATGATGATGAATCTAATTTCTTGAAACACACATTCAACACAACCAATCTACCTCCCTACATATCACAGTGGGTTCCTCCTTTATAACCTCATGATTGTACTATTCTTCTCATTGACGAGATCACTAATTTCCACCTTCATGTAATGTTTAGGATCCTTCACTACCAGAAGATGCCTTCATCTATAATAATTATGGATTGGCCAAATTATTTCAAGACTTACTAGTCATGTCTCCACATAAATTCAATAACATTGGGATTTCACCTTCTGAAACTCCCCTTGAATCTCAAATATGTACCATTTTTTCAAACTATGATGACAACTATATAATGGCCCAATCTCAATCTTGAGACTTGGATGTTCAACATTATCAAAAAACATTAGCTCAAATACATGATTTTAACTAGAATGTACATACCATTTCCATGGATCATGAATTAAATCTTGAAATTCATGTATCTCCTATTAATTCTCCACTTCTTTATACTCCTTGGGTGGTAGAATAAATCATACCTTACAAACCACCAGATATTATTGCATTATGTTTCCCACCTATATATCCCATCATTACATCTGATTCTTCTCCTATGAAAAAACTAATGATATACAAATCCCTTCTGATCCATCTACTCTTCCTACTCTCAAGATTACACTATATACCAAGGCCATAGATGTCTATTAGATACATTCTGAATATGATCACCATGGTAATCAAATTATAAATCTCAAAGTATATGTTGAGTATTATGGCCCTCTCCTAACTCTGCCTAGTGATGAAGTTATTCTTGAATTACTTCATACCTAATAACCTCAACTCCCTCAACAACATCACAAACTTGGGAATTTCAAAAACAAAAATCCTTGTTTCAACAACTCCATTGCTAGAATTGATCCTAAATATAATCCAATTTTTTCTCTACCTAATGAACCATACAATTTACAAAATGAAAATGATATGCTTATTTAAAAAATACTCACATTGAATATGGTACTCCATCATGCCCTAGAACTATTACCGTCTCTCACAAACTCTCACCTAGTAAACATGATAAATTTAGTCCATTTTTAGATAAATATCATGAGATCTTCAGATTTAACTTTTGTTTTTTTTATAGATGAAATTTGCATAATAATATATGTTATCATGTTTTTCTCCATTTCCCTCATTTTTATGATAAGGAATCACACTTTTTTATCATTGTATCCCTTTTTCACCCTTTATCACATTTTTTGATTTGAATTAATTGAAATTGTTTCATGTTTCAATCCTCTTGATTTCCTTCCCTTTCACTCCACATTGAATAAAACAAGGTCAAAGTCAAGATAACACTTTTATTTCACCTAAATTTACAAGACTCTTAGACACCATTCTCTCTAAGTTATTTCTCTTAGAAACTAAGTCCCAAATATTCAAATGAAGTTCATCTTTAGCACCCATGTTTGGTTTTTCAAATTCGTATGGAGGAGGAATAGAAAAAGCCATCAAAAAAGATAAAACCCAAATAATTTGAAACAAAAGGCAATGATATATAAAAGTCAACATAAAAATCTCAAAATTTAACATCACACCAAAAAACATGATTCTAAGCACATCTCATATCTTCAATCAAAGCTCAAACTCCATAGTTGGCCTCACACTAGAGCTGAGGTCTATTGGGGTGTGGTACACTAGTAGATTGGAATAGAAAAATTCAATAAAATCTATGGTGCTACCTACTTTCTCATGCAAGTACCTAAACTTCATAGTAGACCAATGACTCTATAAGGTATCTTGAGGAATGGGGAACACATTGTGGGAAGGTAGGTCCATTTTAATTTTCATGCATATATACTTCATGGGATGATCTACATACTTCATTTATTAACCTAAGACTTGTTTGGCTAAGTTAAGTTCTTCAAAGTCCTTAAGGTCAAAATTCCTCTTGTTTTGACAAACCTAATTTGAATGTCTTGACTTCAATAAGAGTTATCTTTACCTTGTTTTTCTTTCATTCTGTCCTCCATCTATTTCATTTTCCCCATTGACAAACATATTATGATTCCAAATTTGTTTTCCCTATTTTATACTTCCTTATTTTCACCTCTTAAAAACATGCTAGCAGTAATTTTTTTCAATTTTATCTCCCTTTAGATCAGAATAATGTGCTTGAGCAACTATGGATTACTTTCTTTACACCATGGCTCTACATTTTTAGATATGCCTTAATCTCTTTTTACCATTTGTAATTATTGTACCACCCTTTTTGCAGACACCTGTGTTTATTTCTACTTTCATGAAGTTTTTCCATTAATGAGTGAATTTGGCTTGTTACTTATCATTCTCTAATGTTATTTTCCAATTTATGTACCTTTTCCCATTGATGATTGAGTAAGGATTGTTACTGCTCACTCATCAATGTTGTTTTACAATTTTTATTACACATCATTATTTAGGTGAGGATTGGTACTAATTTCACATTAATGTTTGATTACCATATTTTTTACATGTATCCTTGGTTTGATTTTTATTACTTAAGGTTTACTTGTTTGAGTTTTTTGGTCTTTAGTAGCCTTGACTTTTTGATTACCCAATTTACTCTAAATTTTGACTTGGTCATTTGGTTTAACATAAAACTTGTCACCCTATCTTGTCAAATTTCTAAGTATGTCCCATCCATATAGCACTAATTATATTGGCTTTCCTATTTTTTTTGTTCTTTAGTTTTATATTCTTGGGTTTATCAAAAGCAGTCTATACACCATTCAAAATCAAAACTACAAAAACAATAGATAACCATATAATGATAAAAGTAAATCAAGGTATCCATCACATTTACTTTTTAGTTATTTCCCTTTCAGTCATTTACTTTTAGTTATTTTTGCTTTAAAATACTATAACTTTTTTAGCCTCAGTGTTGTGTGTTACTATGTTCTTTCTCAGAGCACCATCCCCTATTACACCTAAGGGACACATGATGAAATTCAAGTGGCGAATATGTATACACATAATATTTTAATATTTTATAAAATACTAATACTTTCTATCTTACAAGAACCCATCGAGTCTCAATCTCTCTATGTGCATGCCCTAAGGGGTGCACTAAGAAAGGGGTGGGCAGACCATTGGTGCTTCACAAGGTTATTATCCCTTATTGACACTTATTAACCATATAACCAGCTCTTAAAACATTACCTTAAGCTATTACTCATCTTTTTCAAACTCTTTCAATCTTTTACTACTTTCATCACCCCTTTTCCTAACCTAAAACCCCTTTTAATAGTTTACATGATTAGGTCAATTGGGTCGATATTGTAATATTATTATTGAAACTCATTTAGGGTCTAGGTCAACTCTTGGCCGACCTATCCCATGACCTAGTGAGTTTTTTTGTCAATAACGATACTAGGTCAACTAGGTTGACCCTGTCAATTGAAACTCAAACTAGGTCAACAAGGTCAAAGTCAAGATAACACTTTTATTTCACCTAGATTTATGAGACTCTTAGACACCATGCTCTCTGAGTTCTCTCTCTTAGAAACTAAGTCCCAAATATTCAAATTAAAATCATCTTTAGCACCCATTTTTGGTTTTCCAAATTCATATCAAGGAGGAATAAAAAAATCCATCAAAAAAGATAAAAGTCAAATCATTTAAAACAAAAGGCAATGATATACAAAAAGAAACATAAAAATTTCAAAATTCAACATCATGAGAAAATATGTGATTCCAAGCATGTCTCATATCTCCAATCGATGCTCAAACTCCATATTTGGCCTCACACTAAACCCAAGTTCCATTGGGGTATGGTAAGATCATGGATTGGAATAGAAGAATTTAATAAACTCTATGGTGATAGCTACTTTATAATACAAGTACCCAATCTTCACAGTAGACCAATGAATCTATAAGGGTTCCTAAGGAATGAGGAACACATTGTGGGAAGGTATGTCCATTTTAATTTTCATGTATATATATTTTATGGTATGATCTACATGCTTCATTTGTTGACATAAGACTTGTGTGGATAACAAAAGTTCTTCAGAGTCCTTAAGGTCAAAAGTCCTCTTGTTTTTACATACCCAATTTGAGTGTCTTCACTTCCATAAAGATTTATCTTTACCTTATTTTTTCCTTCATTCTCCCCTCCATCCATTTTATTTCCCCCTTGACAAGAAAATTTTGATTCCAAATCTGTTTTCCCTCTTATATACTTCCTTATTTTTCACCTCTTAAAAACATGCTTTCTCTACTTTTTTTCAATTTTATCTCCCCTTAGAGAACAATAACATGATTGAGAAACTATGGATTACTTTATTTACACCATGGCTCTACATTTCTAAATATGACTTAACCTCTTTTTACCATTTGTCATTATTTCACCACCCTTTTTGTAGACACCTGAGTTTAATTCTACTTTCATGTACTTTTTTCATTAAAAAGTGAGGGTTGCTTGTTACTTCTCATTCACCAATGTTATTTTCCCATTTATGTACTTTTTTCCATTGATGATTGAGTAAATATTGTTACTGCTCACTCATCAATGTTGTTTTACCATTTTTCTTGCCCATCTTTATTTAACTAAGGATTGTTACTACTTTCAAATTGATGTTTGATTACCATAGTTTTTACATGTATCCTTGGTTTGATTTTTATTACTTAAGGTTTACTTGTTTGAGTTTCTCTATATTTAGTATCCTTGATTTTATGGTTACCTAATTTACTCTAAATTTTAACTTGGTCATTTAGTCTAACATAACACTTGTCACCCTAGATTTCTAAATTTACAAATACATCCCATCTTCATAGCACCAATTATCTTGTCTTTTTTATGTCTATTTATTCTTGTTCTTTATTCTTGTTTTCTTGGGTTTATTGAAAGTAGTCTCTGTACCCTCCACAATCAAAACTATAAACACAACAAACAACCATACAATGCTCAAGGCAAATCAAGGTATGCATCATGTTTAATTTTTAGTTATTTATCTTTTAGTTATTTACTTTCAATTACTTTTACTTTAAAATACTACAACTTTTTTAGCCTCAACATTATGTGTTACTATGTTCTTTCTCAAAGCACCATCCCCTATTACACTTGAGTGACACATAATGAGATTCAAGTGGGGCATATGTATACACATAATATTTTCAAATTTTATCAAATACTAATGCTTTATATCTTACAAGAACCCATCAAGTCTCAATCTTTCTAAGTGTATCCCCTAAAGGGTAAACCAAGAAAGGGGTGGGTAGAACATTGGTGATTCAAAGGATTATTTTCCCTTATTGACACTTATTACGAATCCAACCAGCTCTGAAAACATTCCCCTAAGCTATTATTCCTTTTTTGAAAACTCCTTCAGTCTTCTACCACTTTTATCATCCCTTTTTCTAACCTAAAACTCCTTTTGATAGTTTACATGATTAGGTAACTTTTATTGGTGAAACTCATTTATGGTCTAGGTCAGCTCTTAGCTAACCTATCCCATTACTTAGTGAGTTTTTTTGTCAATAATGATACTAGGTTAACTCGATCGACCTTGTCAATTGAAACTCAAATGAGGTTAACAAGGTCAACAAGGTTGAAGTTAAGATAACACTTTTATTTCACCTATATTTATGAGACTCTTAGACACCATGCTCTCTGAGTTCTCTCTCTTAAAAGCTAAGTCCCAAATATTCAAATAAAAGCCATCTTTAGCAACCATGTTTGATTTTCCAAATTCATATGGAGGACAAATAGAAAAATCCATCACAAATGATAAAAGCCAAATCATTTAAAACAAAAGGAAACATATAAATCTCAAAATTCAAAATCACACCAAAATATGTGATTCCAAGTAAATCTCATATCTCCAATTGAAGCTCAAAATCCATAGTTGGCCTCACACTAGAGCCGAGGTCCATTGGGGTGTGGTTTACTAGTAGATCAAAATAAGAGATTTCAATAAACTCTATGGTGTCACCTATTTTCTCATGCATGCACCTAATCTTCATAGTAGACCGATGAATCTATAAGGGTTCCTAAAGAATGGGGAACACATCGTGTGAAGGTAGGTCCATTTTAATTTTCACACACACACACACACACACACACACACACATGTATACATGTATACATGTATGTGTGTGTGTGTGTGTGTGTGTATTATACATATATATATATATATATATATATATATATATATATATATATATATATATCATGGGATGATCTACATACTTCAATTATTGACCTAAGACACTCAAACTAAGTTTTTTAAAACAAAAGGACTTTTGACCTTAATGACTCTAAAGAACTTCTCTTATCCACACAAGTCTTAGGTCAATAATTGAAGTATGTAGATCATCCCATGATATATATGTGTGTGTGTGTGTGTGTGTGTGTGTGTGTGTGTGTGTGTGTGTACATACATACATACATGTATGTATGTATGTACATACACACACAGAGAGAGAGATATATATCATGGGATGATCTACATACTTCAATTATTGACCTAAGACTTGTGTGGATAAGAGAAGTTCTTTAGAGTCATTAAGGTCAAAAGTTCTTTTGTTTTAAAAAACTTATTTTGAGTTTCTTAACTTCCACAAAGAGTTATCTCTACCTTGGTTTTTCCTTCATTCTCCCCTCCATCCATTTCATTTCCCCCCTTGACAGGAAAATTATGATTCCAAATCTATTTTTCCTCTTCTATACTTCCTTATTATTCACTTATTAAAAACATTCTAGCACTAAATTATTTCAATTTTATCTCCCCTTAGAGTACAATAACATTCTTGAGAAACCATGGATTACTTTCTTCATGCCATGGCTGTACATTTCTAAATATGCCTTAATGTCTTTTTACCATTTTTCATTGTTGTACCACCCTTTTTGTGGGAACTTAAGTTAGTTTCTACTTTCATGTACTATTTCCATTTTTGATTGAGGTTGGCTTGTTACTTGTCACTCACCAATTCTATTTTCCCATTTATGTACCTTTTTCCATTAACTATTGAGTAAGGATTGTTATTGCTCACTCGTCAATATTGTTTAACCATTTTTCTTGCCCGTCTTTGTTTAAGTAAGGATTGTTACTACTTTCACATTGATGTTTTATTACCATATTTTTGACATGTATCCTTGGTTTGATTTTGTGAGTTTGTTTTTTATTATTTAAGGTTTATTTATTTGATTTTTTTGATCTTTAGTAGCCTTCACTTTTTGGTTACTTGATTTACTCTAAATTTTGACTTGATCATTTGGTCTAACATAACACTTATCACTATAGCTTTCCAAATTTCCATGTACATCCCATCCATAAAGCACCAATTATCTTGGCTTTCTTGTGTTTGTTATTTTTTGTTCTTTATTTTTGTATTCTTGGGTTTGTCGAAGCAATCTCTACACCCTCCATAATCAAAACTACAAACATAACAAAAAACATAAAATTCTAAAGGTAAATCAAGGTATGCATCACATTTATTTTTCAGTTGTTTCCCTTTAATTCATTTAATTTTAGTTATGTTTGCTTTAAAATTCTACAACTTTTTTTAGCCTCAACATTTTGCATTATTATGTTCTTTCTTGAAGCACCATCTCTTGTTGCACTTGAGTAACATGTGATGATATTTTACTAGGGTATATGTATACACATAATATTTACAAATTTTATCAAATACTAATTCTTTCTATCTTACAAAAACCCGTGTCTCAATCTCTCTAAGTGCATGCCCTAAGGAGTGTATTGAGAAAGAGATTGGAAAATATATTCATATAAAATGTGAAAATTGGTAACTTGAGTGTGGCTTGTGACACCCAACCCATAGGTCCCTCTTATTTTCCCTCATGACCCTCTTAGGCACCTTTTCATTGATTCCCAGTCATTTGTAGCCTTCCAAACAATGATTCCACCTCCTCCAGGAAGCATTTCCTAGGCCAATCCTATCCCCCTAGGTCCCATACCTTTAGAACAATATCACCCAACATGGAATATAACATTGGACTCTAGGGTGTCCATTTTTGATGCTCCTATCCAAGTGCATTTTTAGCTCCAATGGTCATTCTCTTTTAGTTCATATTTTGTTTCTTATCAGCTTAACACAAATACATTTAAACCATGACCAATAGATCTCTATAAAATCACATTCAAAGTTCTATTAGAAAGGGTTGAAAAATATCACAAAGAAAGCAAGAATACAAGCAACACTACTCAAGCATATTTCTCTATTCTCTACATATAGCCATCTAATATAGCCACAAGTTTATTCAAACCTTTACACTAGTTCCTAGCCACATCAAGCACACCCATTTTTAGCATTTTTGCATATACATATACACTATTTCACAAAGCATGTCAAATGGGAGAACTACATATGGCTTGATCCCTCTTCAAAGTATTGGTCTGTAGGCAGCGTGCCCTCACAAAGGGTGTGGATACATGTTTAGTATATCTTACACACACTAACCCCCATATTTCTCAAATTTTGTCAAAGCATAATGGGGTCTAGGGTTTGAAGACTAAATCAGCTCTATAGGGAGTTTCGTAGACATCCACATCCAAAATTTCATAGATGGGCTCACATAGAGATAACAAATAAAGCCTAAAAATCTCATGCCTCTAGGAAAATAGCGGAAAAAGAGGATTATATAACTAGACCCTAGGGTGTCCTATTTATAAACTCTTATCCTTTCATAAAATGAAATCCAAATCTTGATTTGTGACATTGTCCTAGTTTTGCATAATAGATTGCAGACCTTATCTTAGCCATCTCAGTCTAGTTTAAACTAAGTTATATTTCTTCTCACTTATAACTATTTTTAGAAAGGTTTAAATTACAATTAAATTATACAAATAAATAGTTTAATTATTGTAATATTATTTATTTATTTAATCAACTTAGACCCTTAACTAAATTAGGAATAATACTCTAAAATTTCTAAATTGTTAAATCATTTGGTGAACCTGAGTTACTTCATTTACGTATAAAAACCCTAGAAACCCTAGGATAAATTCCTTGCTAATTTTTTCCAATAATTTTTTGATTTTTATTACATATTTTAAATAAAAAATTTACATTTAATTTTTAATTTTAAAAATAATTTATTTAAAACCCTTGTTGAAATTATTAGGTCCATTTGTGCACAAAAACCTTAGAAACCCTACGAATAATTTCTTGCTAATTTCAGAAATATATTTTTGATTTTTAACCTACATATTTTAAATCAAAAATTCACTTTAATTTTTAAAATTCCATAGTAATTTTGAAATTCATATTTTCTATAAAACCCTAGTTGCATATACTAGGTCCCTTTAAATCCAGAATTTTCCAACAATTTTCTAATTTTTTACCTACATATTTAAATAAAAAATTCATAGTAAGCCTTAAAATTTCTTATTAATTTTAAGATAAATTATTTTTGAAAACCCCAATTACATATACTATGTCCCATTCCTTTTGAGATATCACCTTACATGTTTGTGAGCATTCATATCTTTTTTATCCATATTCTAGTTCATTGTTTAGATTATATTTGTTTAATTTGCTCTTTTATTTTTTAAGTTGTTTTCCTTATACCATCTAAGCTTCTTACATCTCTTACTTTGAGAGGAAGTGCAAGACTTAGTAGCAACCCTCCTAAATTTACCCAGATTATTTCAACCCGACCATATACCATGGATAAACAACTAGCTCAAGTTCTTGCTATAGATCTTACACATCTAAATTACACCAATTTCTATGAGGATAATTTTGATAATTAGCAGTATCAAAATAACAATGATGATAAAAACAACTATGTTCATGATCCACCACATCAGACTCTTTATCCACTTCCACCTATTACTGATAATGAAGTTGTCCTCAACAAGTATTTGATCCTACAAAGTTTTTGAGAAAGACTCAGTTATCAGCCTTGAGATTATACTCTTATCTTACAATCTATCATGGAAATTAAAAAGGCTAAACAAGTTGAGTCTTTCATTCCTTTAGGGTAACTAGTTACAAATGACACTATGGGGGCAACTATGTCTCAACAACCCCTATAGTAGCCCAATTTGCCTCTATGCCACCACCAACTATAGTTAGTACATATTTGTTTCCTGATGTGCAACCCTTGTGTAAGAGATAAAATATATTCAATCCAAGGTGTTACATCTTGAGCAAGGTGATTCTATTCCTACATAGTCTTTGGATTCTTTTTCTCTACTTCATACACCATTGACACATCATATTGCTTTTACACCCTTGCTAAAAGGTTTTATTCAACCCAAGCTCACTCTATATGATGGCAAGACTAATCCAGAGACACATTTGAGAGATTTTCATACATCATACTTGAACTATGTGCAAAATGAATAGCTACTAACAAAGTTATTTCTATGGAGTCTAAAGGATTATGATTTACAATGGTTATACAGTCTACCAAATCAATCGATCCATGCATTCAATCCTTTAGCCAACATGTTCCTAGCTCATTTCAATATTAACACTGGCAATAAGGTTTCCTATGCCCAATTGCATAATATAAACAAAGGTCAAATGAGCATCTCATATATTATGTTCTATGATATAAGACTATATTGGCTAAGATGACTAGCTCCATGGCCAATCAAGAGTTACAATATCTCTTTAAATAGAGTCTTTTACTAGTTTTGCATGAATCAATAATTTTCAAAAGATTATCTTCCTTCACTAAGTTATGGAATACACTAAAGGAAAGGTAAGTCAAATTAATTTCTATAGGTAAACTCAAGTACATGAGCATTTTAGAAACAATAAACAAGAGTAACAACAAAGTCCCATACAAAGTAAAGGTCAATGATAGGAAGATTTAGAATCAATCTATAGTAAATGTCGCTTTAGATCCCCCTCAACAAGTGGTTTTATCTATGCCTCCATGATGAACTTTTTCCAATCTACTAGTATCTCCAGCAAGAGTCCTACAATAGTTATTGGAATGTAATATTATATCTCTCCCTCTTATTTGAGAAGTTGATTGAACAAAGATTCTGCCACAGGGATATGATCAGAATGCATTTTATGATTTTCATAAGGCACGAAGCCACACAAAAAATAGATGCATTAGTTTAAAACACAACATACAAGACTTGATAGATGGAAACATTAATGATATTTGCACTTTAGTTGAGCCTCCTCAGGAAAATCGAACATAGGATAAATCTTTGAAAATCTTCTCAAATCCTTTCCAATAACATTCTAAACAAGAAATAGGGGATACATCAGGTGTTCACCATGCATATCATGCACATCTACCACCAGATACATATAGGGAACCCTCAGTTGAGTCACATCCTTTGAGTAACATGATTTATGTGTATAATTCAAGAGTTCCAACTAGAAATTCCATCTCCTTCTCAAAGCAAGAGAACATTGAGGATGATTCAGATTATCATGCACTCTTTATCAGAGCTTAGATTTATAATCTTACTATTGATAGTATTTTAATAGATAATGGATCCAGTCTGAATGTGTGCACTATGACATTAATATAACATTTTAGATATTTAGAGAAGGATATTACCCTGATAGACATAGTTATTAGTGGATTCAATGGGCACATATAGAGTTCATTAGTTGAGATTGTACTTCCTTTATAGGTTGGTCCAACACATTTGGCCACACCATTTATTATTGTTCCTAGTGTAGGATTTTTTGATATGTTACTTGATGGACCATAGATTCATAAACTTTGAGTATTACCTTCTATAGTTCATATATGCATTAAATTAATTCATGTTAATTAGGTTTTTATAGTTAGTGGAGTTCTATATGAGTTACCATTTTCCACTTTAGATCCATCTAATATTTTGTAGTCACTAGTTTCAGTTCTGCCACCAGTTTCAATTTCTCCACTAGTTTTAGTTCTTCCTCCAGTTTAGATTCAGACACAATCAAGGCATCCATCACCATTACAAAAAGTTCATAAACTTCCATAGAGGTATCTTTTAGAGAAATGATAGTTTCAAAATTCTAGACAGCTTCCAGCTATAGTGTTCAAACTCAGGGTAGTATTATTGAGGTCTCATGCCTCTACACACAGAGCACATGTTCAGAGATCTTATCCTACTACCATATGGGTCCTTAAGATACCTACAGTTGCATCTACTTCTTAGAGTTACAAGGGGACCCCATAGTTAGTTTTCACTATAGATATTTTAGATCATTTATAATATACACAACTTTCATAGCCACAGTCTCAGTCCTTCCATCGTGCTTCATGATCACACACGATCCCTCTCCTTGATAAAGGATACCATGATAATAAATATCCCATAAGACTCATTAGTTAGTATTGTTTATTATCAACCTTACATGTACATAGTTTCTTTTTTACTTGCTTTTACATATCTCTTTTTTAATTTCTTGTACATATCCTCCTCATGATTGATTATACATAGCTTATATCAAAATATGGAAACATTCAAATATATCAAAAATCCTAAAAAATTCAAATATATCAAAAATCTAAAAACATTAAAATATGTCAAAATACTAAAAATAATACAAATTTTCAAAAATACAAAATAATTCAAATAACTCAAAAACACAAAAATATTTCAATAGTATGCATCATCCATGCTTTAATTTTTTACTACCATGCTAGACTTACATTATAATATTATATGCTTTTGTTTGTTGATTTATGTACATTAACATGCTTCACTTGATCTTCTTTGAGTATCTGTAATGACATCCAGATCCTTGATGGCTTCACTCTACCCATTGAGGGGACATCTTACTTCTACATTCAAGACATACATCGATATATCTACCCCCTGGGGGCATTTTATACATGACTATACCATCCAGGTTATGTCATTCCTACACCACACACTCTAGTTATCATTTTGATGTATATTACTTACTATTACTTTATCTATATTCACTAGTATATATCACTTGTGTATTTCTTAGCATATACCTAATCTTGTACTACATATCTTGCATACTTTCACTTATTTCTTTGATTAGTTAGATGCAATTGTATTTCTAATATTACATGTTTTCTTTTATTTCTTTACATAGCTAGATGTGATTGCATTTCTTAGTTCTTGTTTTCTCTCATGTATGTGCCTTAAGAAATTTGCCAATGTCCTTTGCTTTTATGTTTCTATGTGCCTTAGGACACTTTCCAATCTCATTTGATTCTATGTTTATGTGTGCCTTAAGAAATTTTCCTATTTCCTTTTCATGTACTCTTCTATGTGATTGTGGCTTTCACACCAACCTTGCTTATTTCCAATTGTATGTGTATGTGGCATTTGAACATGCTTTGTATGCTTCCTTTCCAGTTTGACCCTTGGCCACTTTTGTATGCTTCTTGCTCCTTGCATTTTGTGCTCGTTACTTGATTGCTTCTCAAATTGTTTATAATTCCATGATCCACATCATGCATTATCTTGTTTTCTTGGATGCTATGATGGACATCATGCTCCATCCCTCCTTGACAACTAACAACTAAAAACTAACCAAAATTCTAGTTCTAGTTCATTATATAGCACATGTTATTAAATTATTATATCTATCTAGGCATACCCCTATTGATCTAACAATCTCCATTAAAAACCATGCTACATCTTGAGATATCTTGTCAATTATCATGCTATATCATGTATTATCATAGCGTAACACACTTACAGGGATCCTTTTTTAGGATAGTTATTGTAGGGTCTTCATTCCTACCCTAAAAAGAGGAGGCAAAAAATAGGGGTTTTGTCATAGAGATCAGAGATCCTACTGGTTAAAAAATTAGCATTCAAAAGACCTGAAACAACAACTAGACTTCAAACTAGGAAGAATAGACTAAATAGATAGTGATAATCATATAATAGTCATCAAAGACAAGACAAAACAATAGCACCAAGATTGGACTATAATTATGGATAGTAGGGTATCTGATTTTGGTGTTGCTGAAATCATATTTTTTAGAAACAGATAGAAAGGTAAGCTCAGCTACAATTTTGCATATACAAACTAGTTCATATTCAATAGTTTCAATATAGTTTTGCACATTTGACTTCTTTTCTTTCTAACTTCAATTTGTTACCCAGGAATTCTCAGTAGTTACATGACTTACTCCATCTGTAGGTTATTGTCATCATTTTGAAGTGGATTTCATACAATCCTAACCTCCACATTTCATAGTGGCTTCCACATAAGCCTATTGCCCAATTTTAGAGTGGATTTCATACAAGTCTAATCTCATCCTTTTAGATTATCCAAGATTAGCCTAGTTTTTAGTACACATTCAATTATCAACACCACATTATCAAATTTAAGAGAATTTAAGGGCTTCATGAGCCATCTCATAAAAAACACATTCATACTACTATCATTTGATAGCTTCACTTCACAGGGTAATGATGGATCCAAAGGACTAGGTAGACTTTGTATTCTTGAGTCACCTACTCATATGGATTGGACACATAGTCCAAACATCAATCAACACACGCATGATCACATAGTTCTAATTAGTGGATGATGATGGAGTCAAAGGGCCAACCTTTTCATTATTTATCCACTCTTGGGTAATTGAGCACTCAACTCCATTCATGATATTACTCTTGTAAAACACATACCCAACATTATTCAACATCATCCAGCATCACTCAGTATCACCATAGATTTACACTTCATGATGTTCTCTCTCTATGCATACCAAACATCACACAACTTTATGAACTTCACCCTTACATGTAAGTTCATGTACACTTTTTATTTTTCCTTTATCCTAGTATTTTTCTTTACTACATCACTAGAATAAAGGAGGGGAAAATATAGTCATATAAAATGT
The DNA here is from genome assembly GCA_037957365.1 of Torreya grandis. Lineage (NCBI taxonomy): Eukaryota > Viridiplantae > Streptophyta > Pinopsida > Cupressales > Taxaceae > Torreya > Torreya grandis. The sequence continues at coordinate 1,424,648 of JARHVA010003587.1, forward strand.
GAAAATTGATAACTTGAGTGTGGCTTATGACATCCAACCCATAGGTCCCTCTATTTTGCTCTCATGACCTTCCTAGGCACCTTTTCATTGATTCCCAGTCATATATAGCCTTCAATATAGTGATTCTACCTCCTCTAGGTAGTATTTCCTATGCCAATCCTATCCCCATGGGTCTCATACCTTTAAGACAAAAGTGCCCAACTTAGACTATAGCATCAGACACTAGGGTGTCTATTTCTAGTGTTCATATTCAAGTGCATTTTTAGCTACAATGGTCATTTCCTTCTAATTCTTATCCTTCTTCTTATCAGACTAACACAAATACATTTGACCTATGACCAATAGATATCTACAAAATCCCATTCAAAGTTTAGTTAGAAAGAGCTGGAAAATATCACAAAGAAAGCAAGAATACAAGCAAGACCACTTAGGCATATTTCCCTATTCTCTGCATATAAACATCCAATACATCCATAAGCTTATTAAAACATTTACACCAATCCCTATCCACCTCAATCACACCCAATTTTAGCATTTTTTCATCTTGATATACACTATTGTATAAAGCACATCAATTTGGAGGACTACATATGTCTTGATCCCTCTTTGGAGTATTGGTATGTAGATAGTGTGCCCACACAAGGGATGTGAATACATTTTCATTGCATCTTACACACACTAACCCCCCCTCTTTCTCAAAGTTTTTCAAAGCATAATGGAGTCTAGGGTTTGAAGACTAAATCAGATCTATAGGGAGTTTCATAGACATCTAGCATCTAAAATTTCATAGGCAAGCTCACATAGAGATAAAAGACAAAACCCATAAAGCTCAAGCCTCCAAGACAATATTAGTAGAAGATGACTATAACAACCAACCCTAGGGTGACCTATTTTGGTGCTCCTATCCTTTCATAAAATGAAAGCTAGATCCTAATTTTTGATACTATCCTAGTCTTGCATAGTAGATTATAGACCTTGTCTTAGCCATCTCAGTCTAGATTAAGCAAAGTTATATTTCTCCTCACTTATTACTATTTTTTGAAAGGTTTAAATTATAATTAAATTATATAAATTAGTAACTTCATTATTGTAATATTATTTATTGATTTAATCAACACAAAATCTTAACTAAATTAGGAATAATACTCTAATATTATTAAAATTATTAAATCAATATACCATTGGTGATTCACAGGATTGTTGTCCCTTATTGCCACTTATTACCAATCCAATTAGCTCTTAAAACATTCTCCTAATCTATTACTCCTCTTTTACAAACTCCTCTATTATTTTACCACTTTCATCACCCCTTTTCCTTACCTAAAACATCTTTTGATAGTTTACATTATTATGTCAATTGGGTCAAGATTGTACTCTTATTGGTGAAACTCATTTAGGTTCTAGGTCAGCTCTTGGCTGACCTAGCCTGTGACCTACTGAGTTTTTTGTCCATAATGATACTAGGTCAACTAAGTCGACCATTTTAGCTAAAATAATCAGAAGGGCTTAGGGTTGAATATACCTATATATACAAGATCATTTTTCCATTATTAGAGAGACATCAAGAGTTATTATTCATTTACACTTCTTTATAATTTTCTCTTATACCATTCTACTTGAGGATTCTTTGCTAAGGATTTCTACTTATAGAATCTAGTCTTGTGAATAAGTCTTGGATGCTTTGGCCTTTCTTACTAATCCTTACAAACCAAAATAACCTCTTACAAATCCCCTTTGGCTAAGGGAGAGATTGAGTCCCAACATGTTTATATTTTAGGTAAGTATCTCTAACTTTGCTCCTCTCTTTAGTAGATATAAGTAGCATAAGTATTGGCTTTTGAATAATATTACTCTTCTTCTCCATGCATTAAGGGTCTTACCTATACATAGCTTAATTAAGATTATCTTATGCATGTTTATTTTTATTTGTTTAATAACCCCCATATTATGCCATAAGCTTTGGTGAGCACTAGATTATATTTCATTTACTTACTTATTTTTAGTATAGTGAATATAAAAACATAGGACTTAGTTATAGTTATTGCATGGTTTTTTCTGACTAGAGGTTTTAGATCCCTCCATAGTATTATTATTGTGATAAGAGATCCCTTAATCAGGTCTAGCATATCCACATATTGGTCATGTTCTCAATTATATAATGTATCCCCAACTGGAAGTATAAGTAGGATCTATCTTCTCTGAGCTAAGATTGATTTATAGATCTAATGTTTTCTGATTACATACAACATCCATCCATAAAAGATAGTATTCACCAATAAAAGGTAACATGTATTGGTAAGAATAAATGTTCATCATGTGGGGTATGTGCATGGATTTTATGGATAATTTTGTGGACATAACCCCTAATGTGTATGCATTGTAAAATAAGATGTGTGTTATTGTTATAATGTGTATGTGTTATGGCTCAGGATTCCTGAGCCATAATACATATGTATTATAAAAATAATGCATATGTGTTATTTAAAATTATATAAACATGTACATGTTATAAGAACATGTAAACATTCCTATATATTTCAATAACATGTACATGTTATTGAAACTATAAAACAAAAAATACTATCATCCTCTACATTTTATCCATTCACATTTTAATGATTCCCATTCACATTTTTTTGATTCCCATTCATGTTTTTTCCCTCAAGCTCTCATTTTGGCCTAAAATATTCACATTTTTCTTCCATTCACCAAACCAATGATGCCTCCATGAAGAAGAGGTATGTTTTTTGTAGATTAGATCATTTTTTTATTTTTTTTTTAATTTTTGTGAATGTTAATTGTAAGTTTGTTTTTTTTATTTTTCTCCAATAGCTCAGCATGTACCACCTAACCCTCCACCTGATCCTCTTCCTGACCTTCCACCCAACCCTCATAACCCTCATGTAGTTCCTCTAGATCCACCAGGTAGCCAGGAGGTTATAGTTGCTCACATAGTGGAGAATAAAATTGAAGTCGAGAAAATAATTATGATAATGAGGGAGCCCATTTCCACAAACACCTACTAAACCTATTTGGCCAATAACCTAGAGTTAGTATTAGGTCAATTTGACTCGATAATGAGTCAAATTGATAGATGGAGGTCATATAGGGATTATTATGCTGATAATTTATCAACATCTGAGGTGAAGAACAAAAATATAATAAAATATCAAATTTGTGCCTTATTTATAGACCTGACCACCAATGCCCCATTTCCCATAATGACCAAATGTTTCCCAGTCCACTGATGCCAACATGATTTGATTAAGGCCATTTTTTGGGAGCGATGGTGGATGGTGTTTGACTATCCCCCTTGTAATAACCATGAGGTCCCTTTGTACTTTTTGAGGAAACTCTATTGTGAGTTTGTTCTCAATAAAATTCTAAACTAATTTGATTAGTGTGAGTTTTAAGGTTGAGGGAAAGGCTCTACACAAGATTGACCAGGTACAAATTGTGCACCTAATCATCCTACAAGAATCCCTACCTGAAAGCCACTCCATCTGGAGATTCCCTCTATGGTGATAGAGGTTATGGAGATAGACACTTTGTATGAACTTAGTGTACTTACTGATACACTCATTCATCGTATGAGTATACTTTTAGAGATAAATTCTTGAGATAATATAGCTAATGGTCATACCCAAACCCACCCATGCAGATGTTATCATGCTATATGGCTGGACCTTCTAATGATGGTGGTGGTGCTTCAGGGGGCTTATAGGATGTGCTCTTGATTGATGACTTTTTGGAACACACATTTGGTTTAGATGTGTTGGGAGTCTCTACACACATGCAGGTATCTTTTATATAAATTTAATTTTAAATTTTTAAGTTATATTTACAAATAATAAAGGTAAAAACTAATTTATACATATATATATATATATATACATAATATATATATATATGTATGTATGTATGTATGTATGTATGTATGTATGTATGTATGTATTTTTTTGTGTTCCAGGAGGAGACATTGCCTTGGACATCACAACTAGGTAGTGGGCCAACCCAGGTTACTACATCTATCCATGTCAGTATGATACCATATACATTTATAGAGGTAAAATTTCAAGTGAATCATATATATTCTAGATATACATTCATACACCTTAATTGCATCCTTGATAGATTTTATGTAAGAAAATATAAAATAACTAATATAATTTTGTTGGACTTTTTATTTTTTGATGTATTAACATGATTTGGCATAATGTTTTAGAAACTCATCCTCCATCTCAACTATGTTTTCAATAATCAAACTAGTGAGTTGAACCATTGTTTGTTATCCCACTATATGTAGTTTCCATAACGGTTCAATCCCAATTAATAGGATTGGTTGATACAATATATTTTTATCAATTTCCTAATTGAGTATAACATGTCTTCATCAATATACACACCACTCTTTTCTTTCAAATACTAGCCTCATATCCAAGCACTTGATTCCTTGTTATCCTAATCACATATAGCGGTTTAATCTGTATGATAGATATCCAAAATGGTCATAACTAGAAATTCAATTCCTATCTTGATTCCATCTGAGCATAATAATTTCATCTCTATCTATAGAATTATAAATTTAGATGGCATAGCCTCTTGGTCCCATTGTACCTAGTCAATTCCATTGGTTTATTGGGAGAGTGTCCATTAGATCCCATTGGTTTGTTGGGAGAGTGTCAACTATAAACTATAGCGTATATGTATATGGCATAGGCCTTACACCCATATACAAATAGGGGACCTCAACCCCATATAGATAGATGTGTTTGATTAGTTTGTTACCAATACCTACTTATGGGGCCCAAATACCTACTATATCTATTTAGGGGATAGGTTCTATCTATATCCATTGATGCAAAGCTATATCAACTTCTATACCAAACTCTGCCTATATCCCTTCCTTTTAAGGTTTCCCTCCATCCATTCATAACTCATTTGCTTACTCCTTTGGGTAATCAAATAACAATGATAATATTAGTCAAGTCAATCCTTCTATATTATTATCACTTTTTCTACATCCTTGGTCATGTCAATAATTCAAACTATCTATCTACTTACCCCTCACATACACCTTTCTAGCTTTACCTTATACTAGCCCTATTTTAAGGTAAGCCTCCTTGTTGGGAGCATCTAACAGTCCTTCACTAGAAACTAATTACATATTTAAGGACCTATTTGGCCCATACAACTCCCATATTAACCCTTTGACACAATTCTCAAGGAAGATTATACTTCCTTCTTTAGGCCTCTCACTAATTAGCCCCCCATTTGTGCAAACCTCCTTATTATGAAACATGTATGAACTTTATCTATAATATATTGACCTTTATAGATATCCATTTGTCTCTTTTAAATGAATCAATCACTTGTTGACCCCCTTCTTTAGACAAGTCCTCTTGTTTCTATATCACCCCTTCTCCTTAACCTTTCTCTAGGCTTAATACTAGATCACAGCCTCATTCATGTACATTTCCATACCTGACAAACTTGAAACCATGTCTATTAGTGAGAGGGCATCAAATAATGTAATATTAATATTACAAGTTTTTAGAATTTTTCAATAGTCAAATATCATTTTATACACTAAACTCTAGAATCAAGGTTTATAGTCCATTACTAGGGCCGAGAGCACACTAAAGGGGATAAATTTTGTCTTTGTGGGTTTAAAAACCCCAAAACTTTTGCATTGGATCTGTACTAGCCCTATACAACTTTCTCATTTAGACAACAAGTTTTGAAATCCTGTAATCAATTACAAACTCAAAACTCTCAATTTGGAACCCTGTTTATGCACATAAGAAAATAGGGTATAGGGTTACTTCACCTTTCCTTCAAATCCCAATATATTCAAAACCTAATATGGTATTATATACACTTATATTTAATATCCTATACCCCTTATAATCTCAATGGAATACCAGACTAGTTTCAACATAATATAACTCATTCCTTTGATTGTATGTTGCCCTTTAACAAATAGGGTACTCAGGGATTGTTTCCTATTTCAATTTCAAAGCACTATAAACCTATATCAAGATGATCTCCCCCTTTCTATGATCATTCAAAATCCTTCTTTAAACTCTTTAGAATCCATAACAAGTTATAAGACTAAAAATAAGGCACATAATTTCTTAGTTTACAAACTATATGTTTTCCAAGAACAAGGACTATGGACAAATAGGATTTTACCACTTCTTGACCAATTAGATTCCTAAAAACATTATTATCAACACTCTTATGCATGTTCATTAGTTAAAATTCCATATAAATTTATACCAAAAGAATCAAATGCTTAGACTATAGTTGAATATTGGACTATATGTAAGACTAAGTTTGTTAGCAACTTGTTTAATCAATGAATTGCCCTAGTTATTAATTATTAGGTTGTTCATTCAGATGATGACTAGGGTGGACAATATTCGATCATTAGAATTTGAGATAGACTCGAGCATTAATATTGAAATGTCATCTACACAGGCACTCACTGAGGTATGTATATTCACTTGTAATTTTGAATTATAATTTACTACTTTTGTTTTAATAATTTTACTATATACTTTGGCAAATGTAACTTATATGCATGAATCTATTGTGTATGCAGGGATGACAAATGACATTTTATAGTTTGATTTAGATGACTAATTTGATATCTCCTCATTTTTATTCATCATTTGACATGCCTATTTGTACAACTAAACCTAGAACTGACCCAGTCAAGTGTTAATGACAAATTGAGGAGGACAATAAGATTATGATAAGTGTATGTTTAAATGATTTTTTTATTATCATTTAAAACATGAGTTTATTAACTTGGTCTCATATATACTTGTTAATTTTAAAATATTTTTTGTATTTGAACAGGTTTGACTTCAAGTGAGCTATGAGTATAGTACCCACAGTCAAACCATGGAGAAATCTAAGGCATTTAATATATCTCCATCTACAAGCAGGGCATCCCAAAGAGAGTCTTCTTCAAAGAAGGCAAAGAGAGGGAGACTATTTGATGATAAGTATGTTTTAGATGATGTACTTTTTTGTATTTAAAATGGAAATGTAGGTATTTTTGGCATTGTACATGTGTATATGATGTATTCATCTGACATTAGATACCATGTTATTAGACATGATGTAATTTTTCGTATGCCTATTTGGTAATGCATGTATTATTGACATTGTATGCCTATATATGGCATTATTATTTTTTACATGAATATTTAAGAAACCCAATGAAGTAAATCTTGTTTGAATCACTTGTGTTCAGAGTATTATAAATGATTGGTTTTGAAGTATTCTTAAGGATTACAAATGTTATGAAATAGAGAATAACTTGCTAGGATAATGTTGCAAATTAGGCCCTTATAAGAAATTAAGAATAACAATTATTACATTTGAATTATGTTTGTATGATAATACATAGGTATTGAGGAGAATTATACAAAAACATCATTATCTATTTCTAAACCCAGCTGATGACATTCACTTGCTATGGTTTGATTTGAATCTTCTTTCATAAGCTAGTTCCTCTTTTCACTCTTTGGACTTAAGTTAACTTATTACAACTAGTACTTATTCCTTGTAATCTTATTATCACCTCCTTGATTTAATTGAGATATATCCATAATCTTTTCCCTCACTCCATTCATTTCTCATTCATAAATTTCCTCTTAATCTCTTTCTAGTTTTTTCCTATGCACCTTCTTTGGGTCTCAAGGACCAAATCTTGGTCTATGTTTCAAGAGCTCAACCCATTGTCACATGTGGTCTTAGATGATCATAACATACCTGATATAATGACCTTAAATTACTCAAACAATATGATGTTCTCATTCCACACCTTATGGACACAATGTTGCCTACCCTTTTTACCACAATTTACCTTGAGCTACCTGCATGCTTCCTTCATGCCAAAACTTGTCTTTCTTCAAATTTTTGCATGAAAACTCTAATTTTTATCACTTATATAAGAAAATATAGGTTTTTTGTATCATATTTTATGGTTTTAAGATCTATCCAAGGCCTAAACTACTTCTTGACATCTAGAACTAACAAAACTTCTAGAAATCTTCAATGGTTGCCTTCTTGATTGTAAGAGGACTATGTCAAAATAGTGGGCACTTTAAATATTTCTATGAGATTTAGGATGGTTTTTCATTTTTTTTATGTCATAGAGACCATTCATACTAAATTTTGTGCTTTGACTCAACCTGTATATGCCCCAAACTAACCAATGTCTACAAGGTAGGCTCCAATGTTGAACGTGATTTGATATAGGGTTGACTGTACTAAAATAGTTAATAGTTTCCATTGTAAAAAATCTATAAAAATATATTTAATGGGTATATTATATCATAATTATTCTCTCAACTAAATTGTGTGATTAGATCCAACATATTTTGGCCTATAGGCCCAATTTGCCAAAAGTTAGTGACACATGTCTTCTTGGTCAAATTTCACAAATGAGTCATCATCCTCTTTTGCCTTGGTTTTTAATTTAGATAATTAAGTAGAATTATAAAACTCATCATTCCAAATAGTGTCAATGTACTTGATGTCTTGATGCTTATCTATATACACTTAGAGTCAAATACAATAGATTCCAACTTGCTACTGTTTCCTCAAACATGCCAACCAACATTCATTGAAGGCCCCAATTCTTCCTTGTACCTATTTCCCAATTTTTCCCAAGTAGGAATATAAGGCCTAATTCATGTTATTAAATATTGTTTTTCCCTTGTGACCTTATTGCTCACTCTTGACCCCACTCTCACACATATAATACTTATTTCAATATTAAACAACAATTCTCATAAACTTAGACCTCTACTCTTCAAAATTATCAACTTATTTCCCATTGTTGGATTCAAAGACTAGGCCTATCAACTCTTCCATTTATATTTTGTCTGAAAATAGGGTTTTTGGGTACAATTTTGATGGATTGGCATAATTGATCCATCTTTTTGCTCCTCACCAAAAGTTGTCATAATATCCTCTACCTCCAACTAGCAACTTTGCCTCTAATACTAGTAGGTGAAAATAAACCACTTTTATCACATCTATATAGAAAAATTATACATGTTATAAGAACCTTGACACCCACTTCCACCCACAAGTGAATTTTCACTACTATTCTAGAGCGTGGAAACATTGACAATAAATGTTATTAAAGTTGAAGCTACGGTCTGAGAACTCAATTTTTTATGATTTTTGGCTAAAACCTAGAACTACCAACATGTTTAAAGAGGTGAATAATGTCAATGACCAGGTTTTTGAGCTCCCAACTAGCCTGGACGACAAACCCACCACCCGTTTTAGGCTCAAGAATGCCCTTCCCAATACAAAAAAGATGTTAATTTTTAGCCTAACTTCATGCATGCATAAAACCAAAAATGTAAGTCATATGGAGGAACCACAAGATCCCTCATGTTTGTGTTAAATTCCTCTATTTACACCCTGAGTCTATTTTGAATCAACTCTAGGAGAAATATGTGCTAGAAGTTGCAGTAATGCTCCTAAAATGCAAATTTTTGGTAGTGAAGAGAAAACTTCTTGACCTCCAACTAGAAACTTTGCCTATGGGATCGACAGGTGAAAATACACCACTTTGAGAATGTCTATATAGGCAAATTACACATGTTCCAACAATTGTGACACCCACTTCCACCTGTAAGTGAATTTTCACTACTATTCTGGAGCACGTAAACACTGACAATAAATGTTGTCAAAGTTGAAGCTACAATATGAGAACTCAATTTTTGGTGATTTTTCTCTAAAAACTAGCACTACCAACACATTTGAAGGGGATAATAAAATTTGGGACTAGGTTTTTGACCTCCCATCTAGCCCAGATGACAAAGCCACCATCTATTGTGGGCTTAAAAACACCCTTCCCAATATAAAAAAGATGTTGATTTTTAGCCTAACTTTAGGCATGCATAAAATGAAAACTATAAGTCATATGGAGGAACTGTAAGATTCTTCATGTGCATAGAAAAGCTCTCTAATTACACCCTAAATCTAGTTTGAATCACCTCTAATAGCAGTATGTGCCATAAGTTGCATTAAAGGGTCCTAAAATGCAAATTTTTGGTAGTGAAGAGACTTCTTGACCTCCAACTAGCAACTTTGCCTCCGGGATCGTCAAGTGAAAATCCACCACTTCAAGCATGTCTATATAAGCAAATTAAAAAATTTCTAATAACTGTGACACCCACTTCTACCTACAAGTTCATTTTCACTACTATTCTAGAGCACAAAAACACTAACAACAAATGTTGTCAAAGTTAAAGCTACAGTCTTAGAACTCAATTTTTAGTGCTTATTAGCTAAAAACTAGTACTAAAAACACATCTGAAAGGGTGAATAATGTCTATAAATAAGTTTTTGACCTCCCATCTGGCCTAGATGACAAACCCACCACCCATTTTGGGCTCAAGAATGCCCTTCCCAATATAAGAAAGATATTGATTTTTATCCTAACTTCAAGCATGCATAAAACCAAAACTATAATTCATATCGAGGAAATGTAAGATCCCTCAAGTGCATGGGAAAGTCTTCTAATTACATCTTGAATATTTTTTGAATCACCTCTAATATCAATCGATGCCAGAAGTTGTAGTAAAGGGTCCTAAAATGTAAATTTTTGTTAGTGAAGAGATAATTTCTTGACCTCCAGCTAGCAACTTTGCCTTCAGGACCAGCAAGTATAAATCCACCACTTTGAGCACATCTATATAGGCAAATTACACATGTTCCAATAACCATGACACCAACTTCCACCCATAATAGTATTTTCACTATTGTTCCAGTGCACAGAAACATTGACAATAAATGTGTTTAGAAGGCTATAAGGAGAAATAAACTTGTCATGAGCAATTTTTTAGGAGTACAAAAATGCTAAGTACTTTTATTAATATTATCTTAGCTTAAATAATATGAAATTATTTAATAATAGTGCTAACCACATGAAGGTGAAAGCTGATTTGGCACCACTAACCTATAAAAAATTGTTAGTAAGTAATTAAAGATGAAATTATGCACATACTACCTACAAAATCAAAAACATTTGGTAAAATTGATTACATCTACATTTTAAAAGTCAACATACCTATGAATTTCAATCCAATGAACCACTTGGATTTTCTCTAATATTGATAGTATCAAAAATAGCTTCATGGTCTAACTCATAAACTTTCTATAGATTCTTATTTCTTGGCCTCCCATGATATTTTTGCGATTGAATATTTGTTGCAAGAACCAAATTTGAGTAGTGTAGAATCTTCTTGTGAGTTTCAATATATTCAAATAACCATACATTTGAATTTTTTATAAAATATCATCGAATCCAAATTCCAATGACTACCACAAACCCATTGGGATAATCAATTTTTTCTCCATCTAGAACCAGGGAAGTCATTTTTTTCTTTCCATCTACACACTGGCATAAGTAGTAATTTGTTCCCTCTTCATTCCCCTCATCTATAATAACTATAAAAACATGCCCTATATCATTAAAAAACAAATTTTAATGACATTATGAAGATAAATTATGAGAATAAATAGTACATAAAGATTAATCTTCTACATGGTTGTACTGGATCAAATACATGGTCAAAGTCATACGAAGATATCATGTCAATAAATTGTAATGCTGATGGAACCTGATATGTGTTGATTAGAATTATAGGTTTGGAGCTCTAGTCATCCACCCACTCTTGTGACTCACATTCATTCCAAATAAAATCCATACATGCAGAATAAAAACATGCCAAATGTTGCATATGAATAGTCCAAAAACTTGCATTTGTGTTATGAAATGAATGGAGCTCACTTGAACCTATTAGAGTCATATAATCCTCATAGTTTTCCAGTTTTTTTCCTTCATTAACCAAAAGTGCCTATGAACAATAGAATTTACTTGAGTAACATGAGATATTTTCTCACTACACCAGTTAATCATAGTTTTTGCATCAATAAAATTAGCAACATTGTCATATTTTAACTCCTCCCTTGCAATGGCTATTTTTATACATGCTCTAGCACCATCATGCTCCTCTTTTCGATGACCAACCTTAGTGAAACTCTAAATATGTCCTACAATAGTGCTAATGTGTATCCTACTCAACCAATAAAACATTTGTATGTTTTTAAATTATGATGTGTAATTATTTGACCAAATGTAATGTCATTTAAAATTAATTTTCCTCAGGTTCAACTATCCATAAAACTTATCAAAATAACCTTACACATACTCTGTATAATTTGATCAGTCATCACTGACATAGAAATGGTACTCCCTTAATATTTTTTGATCTTCCTTTGTAATATAAGGTGCATGCATGAATGATATATGCATGAATATGGCAATTTGTGTTGAGTTATAATACTATGATTGAACTTCCATTTGTGATTTGAATGTGTAATTTTCTACAAATTCAACTACTAAAACAATAGAAAAAAGTGTAAATGTGTCATTTATTAGCTTAAAATGTTCATTCAACCATTTATTGTGTGTGCCTTTCATACTCATAAACAATTTTTTCCATGAATTTGACCATAAATTTTGAAATAGGTATCTCTTTCATAAAAAGCTCACACCTTTTAGATTATTTACCATATTTTCCCTAATAAGTTATAGATATGTATTTTCTCAAACCAAAAAAATTCTTTCCAATTTCACTTGTACACTCCCCATGGATATATTTTTTCAATTTTGGCAATCCATCGCAAATGTTGCAATTTTCATCCAAAAATGCTTTCTTATAAAAGAACTATCCATCTAGTCTTTCACAAAAAATATTTGAAATAAATTTCCTAGCTAATTTTGGTGCAAATTCTATGTCACACTCCTAAAAAATGTTAGTATTATGCAAAGTACAACGAATATGGCAAAAGCATCATAGTGCATTTAAAATTCAATATGTTTCCTACAACAACAAGTGGTGTGTGTGTGTGATTTATTTTTACATAAAAAGGTTTAGCCATCTTAAAATGTCTTTGACTAATATTAATTTGTATATGTTTTTCTAAACACGAAGAATAAAATTGTGTTTGAGTCACATCCAAGAAATGTTTTGGATGCAGTTCACGATTATGAGAACCAACTCTTATTTTCACTAAATCTCTTGCATTGAGTGAAACTCTTGTATTATCTTTCCAAAATTGTGCAAGTAACTCGTTCAAAGAATCTATTATAGCCTTGTGATTTCATGGAATTCTAAAAGAGAATGACCATAGCTCTTTCATATTGGGTTAATTAAGTCTTTCACGTCTTGCAATTTCTTTCATTAATGTTTTTCTATTTATATTAAGTTTTCAACTTGTTTTTAAAAACAATCATTTTTTATCTATTTTAGCACTTACTGCACAAGTTGTCATTATACATCGAGGAGCATTACAATCTTTGTTGTGTGATTTTGGTCCTATAATATGATATGCATCATGTAGATTTTCAAAAATTTCATTATTTTCAATATCCATGTTAGATTTTCTTAGTCCTAATGTGTACATTATAGGTCTCATCTTAAGAAATTTCATCAACAAATCAAATAATTGACATCTTTGACTATCATACTCCAATTTATGAAAGAAATTATCCCAAATTTATTAAGACAATCTTATTAAATGGTGGTCAGACATTTTATTATGCATTGGTTTCAAAATATTTTCATCAACTTTAATTAAGTACTTATCTTTTTTATGCACAATTCTTGGAGGTGTTGTTATTGATGGAATCCATTAAGAGGGTGTTTCAAAATCATTATACGTTTCCATGAAATTTTCTTCATTGTTTATTTCTTCAATATGTTTTTCCATGAGATTTTTTTAATTTCTAATTTCATCATTATTTGAGTCCATTAAATTTTCTTCATTGTTTGTTGGTAAAGTATCATGCATTGGCTCTTTATCAACATAATAAAAAACTTTAAACATTGAATGTGAATTTACAACATTATCTAATTTTCTATTGTCAATTTCATAATAATTCAATTAATTATTGCGAATTTCATCATAATTAAAGTCATTATTTAAATCTCATCATTATTTAATTGATTATTATCAATTGCCTCATTATCTAAGGTATTTGGCTCATCAAGTTTAGTGTTTATACCTTGTTTGAAATAAATTGCTTGCATTCATACCTTGTTTTTTAATCTCAAATCTTCTAATTGATAGGACCGAAACTCCCCAAAGCTCTAACACAACTTTTCAGATTTAAGAGCACACATGATTACCATTATATAAGCAATTAAACATGCAAAATAACCAGAAGAACAAATAACTATCAATGAGAAAACACACAGAATATGAGAGGCAACACACAATTGTATTCAACTCATTACAAAGGAAATTACAATAAAGAGATCACACTCTTCTTCCACCTCTGTGAGGCTTCCTCCTCAACGGCTCCAAGTAATCTTCCCACCTGAGTAATCTTTTCTCATAGGTCACAACACACAGCTAACACAAGTTGTTGTTCACCTCATTGCACATCTGTAAAATTGAGTACACAATCATACTCCAAGTAGATCTCTCCATGATCCTGCTGATGTATTGTTGTCACCTTGGATCTAGCTCCCCCGCCGATCTCCTTTTTGACCCTCGCATACACACATCCCTGCATATCAAACCTGATCTTACTTATACATACATGGGGAATCCTACTTGATTCCACCATGGGAAGAACTCTCTAAGCTTCACATAGCTCTTCTCCAAATTCTCCACTTAACAATACAGCCCATGAGTCTATTATATAGATCTCATGCATACACAAATTAGACTTGCCGCTCAAGGCTTCGAACAAGCCTTTAACATGCAAACTCCGTGTTCACTTAACTGACTGTTCATCAATAGCAGTTCAAACTGCCACAGGCGACCGACGTCGGTCCCTGCCTTCCTGGAGGTGACCAACGTTGGCTGATCTTCTGCCGATGCCGATTTCCCTTCTGCGTCTCCTGACTGTCATCGGTGTGGCCTACCAACACCGGCAACTGCATACGCTAGAAACCCTCCTATTTGCCTTAAGGTGTAGCTTTTAGCTCCACACCCTAACAATCTCCCACTTGGAGATAAAGAGCTGCACCTATACCCAAAACTAGTACTCTATCCAATCTGCCTCCTAGCTTGTATTCCTCTTCAAGCTCCCACTTGAAGACAACCCACCACACTCCTTGTGGTGTTAAACCTGTGCCTAATTTTTTTCATTCTCATTGTACCATCTTTTGCCTTGCTATACTCCCACTCAAACAGCAACCCCTATGAGTAACTTATAATCAACGAACACTTAACAGATCTGGGACATCTGTTAGTCAAACTCGCTCTGAGAACGTCTAACCTCGCTCTGATACCAATTGATAGGACCGAAACTCCCCAAAGCTCTGACACAACTTGTCAGATTTAAGAGCACACATGATTACCATTGTATAAGAAATTAAACATGTGGAATAACCAGAAGAACAAATAACTATCAATGAGAAAACACACATAATATGAGAGGCAACACATAATTGTATTCAACTCATTACAAAGGAAATTACAATAAAGAGATCACACTCTTCTTCCACCTCTGTGAGGCTTCCTCCTCAAGGGCTCCAAGTAATCTTCCCACCTGAGTAATCTTCTCTCATAGGTCACAACACACAGCTAACACAAGCTATTGTTCACCTCATTGCACATCTGTACAATTGAGTACACAATCGTACTCCAAGTAGATCTCTCCATGATCCTGCTGATGTATTGTTGTCACCTTGGATCTAGCTCCCCCGCCGATCTCCTTTCTGACCCTCGCATACACACATCCCTGCATATCAAACCTGATCTTACTTATACATACATGGGGAATCCTACTTGATTCCACCAAGGGAAGAACTCTCCAACCTTCACATAGCTCTTCTCCAAATTCTCCACTTAACAATATAGCCCATGAGTCTATTATATAGATCTCATGCATACACAAATTAGACTTGCTGCTCAAGGCTTCGAACAAGCCTTTAACATGCAAACTCCACGTTCACTTAACTGACTGTTCGTCAACAGCAGTTCAGACCGCCACAGGCGACCGACGTCGGTCCCTGCCTTCCTGGAGGTGACCGACGCTGGCTGATCTTCTGCCGATGCCAGTTTCCCTTCGGTGTCCCCTGACCGTCGTCGGTGTGGCCTACCGACGCCGGCAACTGCATACGCTAGAAACCCTCCTGTTTGCCTTAAGGTGTAGCTTTTAGCTCCACACCCTAACACTAATTGCTCTGATGTTTTGTTCTTCAACTTCTTCCTCCTCCCTAAAAGAGATTGGAGCCCATTTTAATAAAAGTAAACAAGAGAGTACTTCAAATGTGGGGTACAAAAAAAATTGCAACCAATAAAGTATGGAGAGTATGCAGGGAATGTTTGTGGGGACAATAATATCGATTAGGGATAAAAATAGATGTTTAAAAGTGAGTTTTTATTTTTGCTTCAAGGAATGTGTACGTGTTATAGAAACATGTATGTCTTTCTATAATGCATATGTGTTCCTTGAAGTATAGGCATATACTATACAAACAAGCAAAAATGCTCATATTCAAGTATTTTTTTCCATTATAATACTATAATATGATGCAATAACACTCAATAAGACTATAATATGGTGCATAAATCACTAATATGATGTAATAGGACTATAAAATGTTGAAATAATGCTATCATATCATGCAATAAGGCTCAATATGATGCAATAATACTATCATACAATGCAATAAGACTATCATGTACATAATAAATCTCTAATATGATGCATTTATTCTATCATATGATGCAATTAGGATATCATATGATGTAATAAGGCTTAATATAATGTAATTAGGTTATCATATGATGCAATAAGGCTCAATATTATGTATAAATCCCCCATATGATGGATAAATATCCAATACATGATGCAATAAGACTCTTGATAAGACTATGAAGCAATAAGACTAATGAATGATGTAATAAGGCTCAATATATAATATGAAATGAGCTAATTTTGACCAAAATCCCATCATAGGTCCTTACAAGACTAGGTGAATAACAGGTTCATAAATTAACACTAATTACATTCATGAATTTATGCATTTATGATGAAATCAAGGAACGTAGGGGTTATGTTTATTATAAAATTAGGATTTAGGGTTAGGGGTTTAGTGTAACAGGTTTGTACATGTGTATATGTCATAAAATTAGGGTTTATGGGAACTACATACATGTTTAAGTGATAAAATTAGAATTTACGATCAACATGTCATGAAACATGACCTAATTTATCCCTTTTAATCACATTATAGACTCCAATTTAGGTTCAATGGGTTGAAATTGGCCACATTTGCATTGTATTTGCATTTCTGATTAAATTAGGGTCAGTTAAGTCATACATGTTACATCTAGATTATATAATCAATTAAGCCATCAATTTGGTTTAGGGGCTCAATTTTTCCAAAATCACATCCCTAATTGAAGCAATCAACTAATTAGTTTAATTTATGATAGATAGAATCATACTTAATTTTGTCCCAAATCATGTATATCATGATCTTATATTTATGTTAAGAATGGATTCAAATTGGCCTCCCATGCCTCGTCGATTGAATTACCCCTATAATTGAACCTTGTTGTGCCACGTGTGTACCTCATACACCTAAAAGTGTTAAAGATATAAGAGATGAATCAATTCCTATAAGTTTTAGATTTGATAATACCCCAAGAGGTGAAATTCAATTACATATCAACATGTGTACCTCATACATGTTTAGAAGTGTGAACACTATTAGAGGTGTCATGCCCTAGAATATTTAAAGAGCTAGATATCAGATCCATGTGAGGCCCAATCCAATTATATATGTATGCACATGTGTGTCTTGTACACATATATTTTTTGTTAGATATCTAACTGTCACTTGTCCTAAAAGCATTAGATTTGTTAGAGCCTCAGGATGCCCAATCCATTCAAATATTTCCACATGTGTAGATCTAGTACACCTAGAGAAGTGTTAGAGTTATTATATATGCACATCTTTGATACTTAGACATGTTCCATCATTGATCCAACAAATCCAACTAAAGCCTATTCACAAATTTATCATACATACATGGAAGCAAATAATGTCTAAAGATTGACATCGATCCAATCAACTCATGTCTAGTAAATAATTCACATGGTGTGAGCTTCCAACTTACCATTTTTGTATGAAAATTCTCATGTAGATCCCTTTAAGGTCTCATCTAAATTTCAAGAAAGCACCAAACATTATCATTTTTCTACATGTATGTATTCAAATTATTTATATCCCTCTACCTTGAATTACCTCTAGAGATCCTAAAACTTACATTCATATTAAGTCCTACATACAAGAGAGAGCAAAATTCAACAATGGATGAGCCTCGACCTCAAATCCTAATTCAAAGAAAGAATTTTGAGACATCTACTACTTTATTTCAATCCACATCATAAGGTTTAAGCTCATTACAATGAAATATGAACAAGATGATTGAAGATATATGTACAAAATATATATAATCTTGAAATCTGGAATGATGGGGTGCACACTGGTATTCAATTTTGATCAACCATCTATATGAGGTTATTAATTCATCATCCATATGAAAAATTATTGGGTCTCTCTACTCAACATCATCTTTAAAGGAAAGTAGGTCTTAGATTTAAGGGACATTGTCACATGTTTAATGTATCTTGAATAAGTTTAATAGAGTTTGAGTTGGGTAACTTATACATATGTCATACTTGGTTAATGCCAGGTCTACACCATGCCTTAATGGTTTTTTAAAAAGTCCCTAGTGTATTTAGATATTTTTTAAGCTATACATTCATCACTAGGCACATCATCTTAAAACAACATCTTAATTTGCCACATCATAACTAATGGATACATGTGACCATTTCAAGTTTATTGAGCTCAAAATCACATCTTATACAAAACAAAATGTGGACCTAACTTGACCAAAATAATTAATAATTTAACATGTAAATACATTGTGGGTCCATCACCCTACTTTCATATCTTTCCATCCCAATTATATAGTAAGGTATAAAACTCTATAGTATAGATAAGCATCAAGAGTTGTCTAGCTTGTTTTTGAGCTTGCACTTGCTGCATCCATGGTGCAATTAGGACTAGTCCCATGTCAAAGACACACTCTTCATATGACATGAGAATAGATGAAGCGGTCGATGGTTGTCCCATGTGTGATGGAGGGGTGGATGAAAGAGGTGAATGAAATGGAGGATTAACCATATTTTCACAAGAGATCTTAATTTTAGGAATATTTTGAATAATGTATTTGAATACATTAGGGGAATCAAACTTCAATAATTGTAACAATAGAAGACTCTTGTTAGAATTTCAATTGGGATGTCAAAATGCACCTATTGAATTAGATGCACTAAGTTACCTTAGAGGAAACTTAAGGGATTTTATTCAAAACATTTTAGGAATGTTTTTGGGACAATCCAAGGCATGATTCACAGGTATTGGGCTCCATTAGATAGCATTCTTGAAATAGATATCAAAGAGATGCACCGTTACACCAAGGGCTCAATTCTTATTTCTACTTACACAAGATTATCTATACTACATAGTCCAATTCAACAGGTTTGCCACTAAAAAAAATTAGTTCAAAATTGATAAATAGAGTCTGGTTGAAGATATAAAAGAAAAAACAAAAGGGTAAGATAGTATTTTAGGCAAGTAGGATAATATCAATAAGAAACACAAAATTTAAGGGAAAGTAGGATTTTAGTTAAGTAAGGTGGTAAGGTATATCCTTTCCCTACTAGGGTAAATATACTAATAGTTTTGTATATTTCAATTGTCAAACAAGGCTTTTTTTAACATGTTTTCTATTGATGAAACATATTGGTGTACATATTTATATTAAAGTGCACCAGAAGCTAAACATGTAATATATAATACTTGTTCAACATTTATTCTATAAAATTAAAAGTAACCAATCACATATTGACAAGTAAGAGTCATGTATTGATATTCTAATGCATAACGATTGGTACACTAAGGTTAAGTTTTGATCATAGGTTTAAAAAATGCATTTTATGACCTCTTGTAATAAAATCAACTATATATATTGTCAAATATATAATGTGTTAGACCTTGAAACATTAGTTATAAGTAGTTAAAAAGACACATTGAAAGGGGTAAATTTTTTGAAGTCTAATATGATGTTATGGCACCTTAATTCACTGTCCAAAGCTAATGGGACATTTCCCCTATAAGAAACACAAAATTTGGCATTTCCCCTATAAGGATGCACGGCTAATGGGACCTTTACCCCATAACAAACATGAAATTTGTATGTTTCATTTTATGTCAAAGAAATGCATATGTGTTATATAATGCATATGTGCTATTTATTGTGTTATATAATGTGTACATGTTGTTTAAATTTAAATTTCAAAATGAGCCTTTAGACTCAGAAATGGCATGAATTTTCAAGCCAAAGTCTTGGTACTGTTCATCTATAGTTGAGACCAAGAGTTTTAGGAAAAAACAACAAATTTCAACTTCAATTGTCAAATACTCAATGGATTTCAATAGCAAAATTCATAAAAATATTACCATTACGATGAGCATGTACTCTTTCTAAATGTATGATTTTTATATTTTTTGGGCTATTTTAAGGGTCCAAACTATATTTATTTATAACAACACCTTTTTTAGGCCACTACATGCCTCACCCATACATGCCTGTTCATGTTTATCTAAATTTTTTCATTGATATAAATGCAAAACAAATTATTTGGTAACAAATTAGGCCTAATTCTACACACATTACCCAAAAAAAATTAATTTTCATTTTTTTTGAGGTAGTTAGGGTGGGTTGCATGGATGGCTATCCATTTTTTTGTTGGTTTTTAGGATATACTTAATTGAAAAATTAATTAAAAAAATTCATAAAAAATTATAAAAAAAACTTTGTAACATACTAGAAGAGATAATATAAATATTCCTCAATTTTTTTTTGGAAACTAGACTTAAAATGCTACAATTCATGTTTTTATACCATCTTCATATTTTGAGTGTAGCCACATCTAATTATCTGCAGAAGTTCACATTTTTGAAATTTAAAAAAAATCATGTCCATGAGTATGCCTTTTTTTGTCCCCCAAGTTGGTGCACTTACCCTATACTAAAAATTATTTGTACAAACACATGCCATCATTTATAAAGTCATATAATACCATCATGTTAGTAAATATGCCTGCCAACATGCATTCTATGCCTCACCCCATTGTGCCTATCGATTTCCCTATTTGCCTAAATAACTTCTGCTTACTTTCACCATAATTTCAAAATGCATTATTAGATTTTTTCCTTTTAAAACTCAAGTTCATTTATATATAATCCATTAAAATGTACCCAACATTCCCTTATTATCAGGATACAAAGCTCACTCAAAAATTATTTGGGAGGTTCCTATATTAATGACCTCAATCCTTCTCCCAATCCTTAGAACACCTTATTTTTCACAAACTTGCAAGAGGAATTTCACTGCATGCACGGCTTCAAAGTCCCAATTTTATTTTGGGACCATAGATAAGGTAGGGCCCCATTTACTTTATCAACATTCATTGGCATAATAATCCAACCCCGTTAGGATGGCATTACCAAAATACACTTGTGGTTTCTCTATAAAAAATATGAACTAACACAACCTTTCTTTGAGATCACAAAATGCTTTCATGTGAACCTTTCCCCTTGATTCTCTACTAGATAATGTAAGATCATGATTATTTTTAATCTCCACTTAAGGTATTTTTTAATCTCATCCCAAAAATAAGGTCTCATAAAGGATACTAGCACAAACTAAGTAAGCTCCTTATCATCTTGAAACCTTAATAGGGTTGATACAAAGGCTTAAGGCAACTCAAAATTTAACCTACACCTATAACAAACCTAAAAATAACAAAGGCCTAAAATCACCTTGATGTCATTACAAATTATCTCATTTTGAATATAAAAAATAGATTTTAGCCTACATTCAAATATTGGTGAATAGAATGCCATTTCTATTTTATCTAACTATAAGAAAAAGAAAGGCTTTAGAGCTGTGAACCTTGTCTCTCCTTTCATTAGAACCTAGCTTCAGACAAAGGATAACACTTTACTTTATCTTATATTACAAAGGTCATGGCATAAATCTAAGCAATAGAAAAGAGATAATCAACTAGTCCTATCCACCTCCCTTAAGCCAAGTTAGGAATATAATATGTTATCAGAGTGGAGGTCTTATAGTTTTGATATGTCATAATTTTCTAGGAAGTTGACCATTCAATTCAACTTTATAAAATAGTGAGAAATAGACCAAGAGGAAAGAAAATTTAGAGTCCTCTAATCTCTATCAAATATGTGTCAAAGGTTTCATGCATTAGACTTCTGATATAGTAGTGCCTAAACCATATTAATATTAATATTAATATTTTTATTTTATTTTATTTTATGTAGCTATAGAATCTTTATTGATTACAAGATGTTTGATATGGCATTAGATAACTAATTCAATCATAAGAGTTACCATCTGTACCTCAACTTCTTATTTTTCTCATCCACTGTCTTCCAAGATACAACCCTAATAAGGGACCTAGACTAGTCCTACATGATACAACTAATGTCAAAATCCATAGGGTTTCCTCTGATATTCCCATCAAAATTCAACTTGAAAAATCCAACTCGAGGAGGAGATGAAATTGAGTCACTAACCTTATAATTATATAATATACCCTTAACCCATTAATAAAGGTTTATAGTTTAATATAATATATTATAATAACATATAATATTATATATTAAATAATATAATATTATAGATAATATACTATATAAACATTATAATGTATATTAAAATATTAATTTCCTTATATATAATTGATATTAAGTATATTATATTATTATTTTATACTATATTTTATCACTATTAAACTAGAGGCTTAAAGAGTAGGTGAAGCCCGTATATTCATCTCATGTCACAACAAAACACAAATATTTTGTGATAAATAGCCTGGGTTTGTATGGTGCTTGTTGGGGGAAGCGATGGTGGAGAGCAATTTGGTAGCGCATAATGCCATTTACATCGACCAGTAGTTTAATTTTGCATGGCAAGAAAAAATCTGCCTACTAAATTGTTTGTAGTTGGAGGCTTAAAATACAAGTAAGCATCTTGAAGGAGTGTCTAAATGGGTAAGATAGTATCCGTAGGATAGTCTAAAATCTATGGATGGGTCACAATTTGTCACCATAAATGATGATGATGATGCTGAAAATCTGCTGCCACAGACACTCTCCCTTTAAATTTATTTATTAAGAGTATTCATATTCCTCCCTTGTCGCTGTTATTGTGTTCCCTAGCAGCAAGGCATAGGGATTATTTGTTTGTGAATTTGGGTAAAAAGGGTTGGCAACATCCAACAGTGCCAGGTTTGTTTAGTGATATGCATAAACCCCTCTTTCTATTTAAATACATGTAATAAATTTGCTTACATGTGACCCATCTAAAGATTGAATCACTTAATCTATGTACTCAGTCTGTATTCATTGGGGAGTGATCACAGCCGATAAAAGGAGTCTCGATGGTGCAGATATAATTTTAGAGCTTACTGGAGAATTAAAAATTGACAGCAACCTAGTTTTGAATGGTGGCAATTTTGGGGAGATGGTGGTACAGAACGGTTTATTGCTTCTTTATGGATGCTTTGAAAGGTAGATGATCCTTCGTATTGCAAAATTGATATTTTTGAAGTAGTGAAACATAAGAAGGTGCTAATTGAGCCACAAATTTGGCACTTAAAATGCTTCTTCCATGATTTGAACAAGCAACTTGCTGTAAACCAAACATATTTTTATTGGATGAACATGCAGACAACTGTTTAGATTGATGATGAGCCATATCAAGTTCTATTCTATTGTTTTCTTTAACTCAGCCCAAGAGCAACATCACCACCATTATTTTTATCTCAATCATTTCAACTCAAGTGAAACCGCATTCTATTTCAATCTAGGATTTCAACAAACTCAGAAATCCCCTCTGCACTTTTGATAGACTTCAAATATGCGTTTATCTCCATGTATGGACATGGCATATATATAATGTATATGTAGTGTGGTCATGTTTCTTTTTGGGAGTGCAAGCCACTTCACATCTGTTTCCTTCGTTTAACAATTATATCATAAAAGTGACTTTCTTCAATTCAGTCACGAGTTTCATTATATGTTGGTCGGTCCATATTTGATTTTACTTTATTGTGAATTGATAAGAAGGGTAGAGGGAGACCCACATTTAGCTGGTTAGCATAATTTATGATTGGTTTTGGTAGCTCTATTTAGGAATTAAATGGTAGCTTTAAAATCTTTTATAGGCGTTATAGATGATAATATTTACTATCATTTTGATAAGTTATGGAGAGTCATTTTCACCCTTTCAATTGATTATTGTAGACTATTTTGTTGGGATCTTCACAATCATGTTTGGTCTTTGTTTATTGATCTAATCAATTTTCCATTAATTTTTAGTAAAGATATATTGGAATTTCAGGAGGATTTTGTTTTAGCCGAAAATATTTATTCTTATTTATTTTTTATTTATTTTGGAATTAAAATTTTACTAATTGTTTTGACTTTTAATTCTTGTTATATAGATTTACATAATTTGAATGCGTATTTCTTCCATATTATAAATACTTAATAAATTTCTCTTTGTAGTATTTTCCATTAATTTTTAGTTAAGATATATTGGAATTTCAGGAGGATTTTGTTTTAGCTGAAAATATTTATTTTTTATTTATTTTGGAATTAAAATTTTGCTAATTGTTTTGACTTTTAATTCTTGTTATATAGATTTACATAATTTGAATGCGTATTTTTTCCATATTATAAATACTTAATAAATTTCTCTTTGTAATATTTTTGATTAACCAACTAATAATGACGAAATTGGTGCTAAATCAGAGAACAAAAAATTAATAGATATTATATGAAAAGCTCAACAATTATGGAGTCATTACCATTAATATGATTTATATATTATATAAAATAATATTTATATATATTTAATATATTATATATTAATACATATTAAATATAATCATAAAACAAAAATATGCAATTCTTCTAACTTTCTTTATACTTTTGAAGTAATTGCTAGTTATATATTATTATGGAATAAAAAACCTTTAGTACAAGAATCACAAGATCAATAACTGGATCGATGTGGCCGCCACTAACAAATTAAATATTTTTATGGTTCCTCATGAAACTAACTATTATTTTCAACTCTGATAGTTTCTATTCACATCTTCCAACCATGTCCCCATTTTTTCCAACACCAGCAACAAATCACTTAACGTCTCCATTTTTAAAAAATTACTTCTTCTCCCCTAACTCAATGATTCGATCCCATAATATTTGTTATCGCTCCCTACCATCACCCATGATTTGTGATGTATTCATCTATTATATATGAAACTATTCAATTTAGTGTTAATGAATATCCATAATGTTTATTCATTGAATGACATCCACCAAATTTTCCAAGTCTAAATTTAATCGTTACCTAGGTTTTTTCTATGCAGGTTTTTGTTTATATTAATTTATGCAGTTTTAAATTTTTGGGTTCTTATGCATTCTTGATTAAATTCTTCTGACCCAAGTTTAAATGTTATAAGGTATTCACAAAATAAAATTTACATTCATTCATTGAAGGAATCAATATATCATTATTTGCATTGCAGTCTATCCTTGTATAAGGTATTTAGTCATTATTTACATTTTTCATATTCTAATTTTGTACTAGTTTATGTGATTAACTAAAAAACATTTTAAGAGGATTTTGATGTTTATTTGGAAGAAATCAAGAAAAAATCAAAACCATTAAAACAAAAAATACCTCTCTTCACATATGAGATTTTTCCTATGGAAAAGTCATGGATGCAAGGATTAATTACATCCATAATAACCTTAATCACACCTATAATCATATCCAAGGTTATGTAGTCACTATCCACATCCTATACAGAAATGACAATAACATCGATCCTTGGCTTTCTTATACCAGTATTTGTTCCTCCTATAGGCCCTTTGGCTTTGTCCATCAGCTTCACTATCTCCATCTTCTCTATAACTCTCCACCAATACATGGATCAATAGAAATTTATGTGTTAATACATGTTTCTCTCTTAGATGCATGTGTGTATATGATTATTAAGAGATAATAACATTGAGGAGTACACATGATGATTACAATTTTTCACATTATCAATAATACATGTTAAAAACTATGCGACTTACCCATGTATGTGGTTGTTATCATGGAAAAATACTCTAGTTCCCCATGGGATATCATGATTCTAACTTATTTATTGATTCTTATAATTACATGGGCAATCATCAAAAGATGATACTCAAAATGGCATGGACACTAACCATACATAAATGATAGGGAATGACTCTCAATAATGAAAGAAATGATATCCACAACACCAATCATAAAAGTTTGACCTTCACTTTAGTATCAAGAATTTACTCATTGTGGACATACATATCTCCCCTGTATTCACATTTGATAATGTGGGATTTTCCTATTCTAATTGATGATGTAGGATCTTCCTATTCTACCAAAAATATGCACCTCTCCTATTAGATCTGCTACTTTTTTTGAAACCCATGCCTCCTTTTTCATTTTCCTCACCTAAATGTCTTGTTATGCAAATGTCATTTTCTTCTCTATTTGCTCAAGTGCGACGTCCTTTTTATTTTTTAATATTATCTAAAACATTTAGGTTTTCATGTATTCTACTTTATGATAATGTAAGAAACAAATGACAACAAACCAACATGTGGAAATTTTGACAAATATTTTAGGAGATCAAAATTTGAACGTCAAATTGTATTTTTTTCTATAAAATATGAATTAATACCCAAAATGGTCTAATTTATTTATGTTTTTGACTATTTTTGAAATACACATCAAAATATAATTTTAAGAATACAATAAATAACAATTGTTGAGCATACTTTTAATATGGGCATTGTTGTGTGAGATGATTTCACAGATGCATTTTACTATTTTATGTTGATCTCATATTTCTTGATTTTATTTTTTATAAATATTCAATTGAGAGGGTTTAAAAAACCCATTGATTACCTTAAGTGGGAAACATATAAGGGTTGATATATTAATGCATGATGGTAATAAAGTGTTGGCAATTGTCATAGTTCTCAAATATAAAATTAGCTAACATAAATACTACATGGATAAGAATCAATGACCACAACTACTCATCAAATAACCCTTAGAGCATTTGTTCAACTATGTATTCAACTAGATTTAAGCCAAACATTACTAGAATTAACAATCTTTCACAAGGGATAGAACCAATGGGATGATCTTATTGACTATGAACACAACCCTTATAAATGCTACAATAGTCATCAATATGGTCACATGTTCAAATAATCTCAACAATGAAATATTATGTTGTGCTTTGCCAATCAAGTGATGCACATTGTAATACAAGTTTGGAATGGTAATGAGGGTTTTCAAAAGGACATAGGTAAGAGTCATAGAAAGAAAGGCATTGAAAAAACTAAAAGTTATTATATAACTTATAATTCTAATAGAATGCTATCAAATAATCATAATTTAAATGAGAAATCAATAGTACATGTTTAAACATAGAAATATTTTATGAAACAAGCAATCCAAGGAAAAATATATCTATATTAGACTAATATTCCATAGCATTGATGAACAAAGTTTGAGATAGAGAAGTTAATTTTCACTCAACTATAGATTTATCTATTTGTTTTTATGATGGAAACAAAGAAAATTTATTTCTTGATCCTTTTAAGTCTAGTAATATGACTTCAAAATGCATAATTTAAAGTAGTTGCAACACTTCAACTGGCTCAAATTAGCTCAGAGTAGAATAATATATATGTCGGATTTCTAATCTAAATGATTTGTCTCAGTGTTAGGTATATAATCTCAGTGATATAGTAAGTAATGCTAGTTTATTATTGTTTTATGATAAAGGTATAGATAGAATGTAAAAATAAAGATGGATGGCAAGTGGAAAATCCCTAAAATAACTGGTAATACATAGAATCACATGATCACATTATTATGAAATTTGTTTTAACAAATAACTTCACATCGCTAATGAAATGAAAATAAATGATGTTGAAATGTATAAATAATTATTCATCTAATCAAAAATAATCATTCATCCTATAAATCATATTATAATTGATCTCTTATTAATTTAGTGGCTACATAATATACTTTCCAAAATAATCAAATGGATATATTTGGTTTGTGGTTATATACTAACCCCACCCAAAAAATAAAATAAATACTTTAACGAAGCTATTTTTCAATACTATAGGAATAACTTCAAATCGAAGACCATTTAGTTATAGCATCCTCTTTTGAATAGTTTCCAATTTTTAATATAAAAATGGATACATTATAGCGATAGTACCTACCTTTTTGTAGGTTACATGATTGTAGATGCTACATGCATGTGAATTGGAATTAAGTAGATATGGTTTTGTTCATATCAAGAATATAATTGGGATAAAAATAAATGTTTTTTACATGTAAATATATGTGATATGAATATTACATTGAAATTATAACATTATGCAAATTTATAACAAAACCCACCAAAAATACAATCATTGAAAACACTAAAGCCAAATGATAAAGAGATCAGGGATAATTATTTTTACAAG
The DNA here is from genome assembly GCA_037957365.1 of Torreya grandis. Lineage (NCBI taxonomy): Eukaryota > Viridiplantae > Streptophyta > Pinopsida > Cupressales > Taxaceae > Torreya > Torreya grandis. Next base: position 1,453,423 of record JARHVA010003587.1, read on the forward strand.
TGTAAATGGCTAGACATGTATGTGATTTGGAATCAAGTAAATTTAGTTTTATTTTTAGCAAGGATATCATTGAGAAAAAATATAAAAAAATTTACATTCCAATAGATATGTTATGAATATTATCATTAAAAGTAACACATTATGAAAATTGATAGTAAAACCTACCAAAAAGACCATTATTGGCATAATGTTGAAGCTAAATGACAAGGATATTTAGAGTAATTGTTTTTACAAGTGTAAATGACTATAATTCACTTGCTAAGGATATAAATTCATATATCTCTAAGGGTATATCAATAAATGGTTTAAATGGATTTTAATAGTCAAATCAATGTCCAAGGTTTACCTTTTATAAAAGTCATGATGCTAAAAGTGTGGTCATGACACAATGAAACTAAAAAAACATATTCATACTATTGAGGAAGGTATATATGAGTTGTGAGACATTGATCAAATATTATTTTACAAAACTATTTTCTTGAGAAAATGAGCATGGGTTAAAACATTCCATAGCCAAAACACATTCACCCATATGTTATTAGAAGTGATTGAAAAGAATCATGAATATCTTGCTGCTATTTATTCTTAAAATAAGAAGACAATATATTGGTCGAGTTATGAAAAAAATGTAGACCTTATATAACTTCTTACAACTTATGAACTAGATACCTATGTATATCTATAGTAAAATATTGAAGACCATGTTTTGTATATTTATCAATTAATGAATACATGTTGTTTCTAATATATTGTGCACATTTACACATGTCAATAGTCTCTTGCACAAGAGTCTGCATTTTAAATGTAAATAATACTAAAATTAGTAGCATAGAAGAAAAAAAATTCCACTATCAAATGATAATAAAAACATATAGTTAAAATAATTTTAAGAAAGGCATTAGTTTTTATCTATCATAGTTATAGTTTGCTAGCCCGATGGTAGTTTCCATTAAAATAAACATAGGTAAGTGTTGTATGTTTATTAACTAGAATGAATTGTATAATTTGAGATTTAGTAATGTATGTCTTTGCCTATAACTTGGTTCATAGAATTGTATTCCAATTAAAATTTTATTCATCATCACATTAGAAATAATAATATTAAAAATATTTGATAATCATAATATCTTGATAAATGATTTGAATAAGGGAAGTTTTTGACTGCTTCCTCTTTTGGATCTATTAAATTTATAATAATACCGGCATGAATTATAGGTTGATTTTCAATTACCAATGTCATCAAAAGGTTGAGTAATTGTGAAGTGTTTTAATACAAGTGTGCATTTTGATGGTAATTGTCACAATGATGATTGAGATTATGAACAATTATTTTCACACATGTAAATGACTCAAGTGCACTTTTCAAGGAACCCACTTCATCTATCTCCAAGATTAGATCAATAAATGGTTCGAATGAATTTGAGAGGTGATATGAATGTGTGCATTTTAATTATCATAATAGTCATGATGCCAAATGGCTTGTCATGATAATGAAAACAAAAAATCATATCGATACAATTGAAAAATGCATACCTAACTCTTGAGATAATGAGTGATAATGTTGATAGGAATTCCTTATGTCATAGAAACATAGGTAATTTTAACATGAAAATATGTTATTGGTTTTTAATTTCCAATTATTATTTTTCTAAATAAACATAAAAACAATGTAAATAAGAAGATGAAATATTGTACAAGTTATGAAACAAAATTGTGGGATCCATAACTTGTGGTGGTAATGACAATAAAAAATCTACCAAAATGTGTCAATTGTACATATATTGAAAACACTCATTTTATTATTGTAACTTCATAAATGATTTTTTATATAGGTTAAATACAACATAAAGATATTGTGTATGAAAATACATACATGTATGAAGAGATATAAAAAAGGGAAATACAATACTCTTGATAATTTCTTGTAAAAAAGATGTGACTTATGAATTGGATACTTGTTTAGAGTTTTACCATGAGGTCAAAGACCATGTTCACTATATTTATAAATTAAATAATGGACTTTATTCTGATATGTTGTGCACATTTCATCTTACACATGATGTGCTACTAAAAAATGATTGTATTTTGTGGATAAAAATGAAAATATGCTCATACATCAGTCAAATTTAGCCCATTAAAAAATTTTGTTCCATAAAACAAAAGACAAATAAGAATATATCGATTCACACTTAGATTAAAATAAAATTTAAAAGCCATTCATATATGGCATGCATAACTACATATAAAATGGGAGTTGTATTTAACTTGGTAAATGCATCACAGGTTGTGATAAAAAAGAGTCCTAAAAATATTCATGGAATCAAGTCAGTTTGTAGAGTAAGACAATAATTTTATCCATTGTGTCATGAGTGTTGTTTGCAGTGTCACTTTTAATGTGTCTCACTACTTTTTTTAATTTAATTTAATTTTTAATAATAAATTTCCCATAAAAATGTATAAAATTTTCATACCATTATTTAATAGTAGTAATGTTTGGAAATTTTAATGTGGAGGAGGGAGGATAGTTTTTAAACGTGTAGAAATTATAGGATATAAATAACAAGGGCACTATACACCAAATCCCTATGGGTGATGATAAAATTAAATTTGATATAAGCTATATAACTTTAAAATGCAATGAATATACATTAAACAATAGCCAAGAAAATCATACATAACCAAATTTTCTTTTTATTAGTTTTTTTAAATAGTCATGCTTGTTTTATATATTGTTTTTTTCCTTTCTCACCAAAATGAAAATTACGTATTACAATCAACTAGGATTATTATAATAATATTAAGATATTTTTTTAAGATAAATGCAATAAACACTCAATCTATAGAAATTTTAGTATTAAATATTGATTCAAAATTTTAAATTCAAAGATGTCACAAAATTACTTAAACATGTATATAATTGGATAACCAAATTCAATCATGTATAGACATTTTTGTTTAACCTTTAGAGATCCTTGACTGAGAAAGAATAATAAAATATGAATCCTACTCAAAAGAATCAAGGTTATACAAATATGGATATGCAGTTAGTAAAAAAATGGAAAAGCTAATAGATTTTAAAAACTAAATTTCTTATGAAAACTGTTATAACTATAAATCCGAGTTTTTCCAAAAATCAAAACTAGAATTGTTAAAAATCTAAAAATTGAATATTTCTTTTTCCAAATTTTTTGATGCTAGAAAGAAAAATAAGAAGCACAATATACTTATAAAATGAATAATTCATTATCTAGAGAGATGTTAGCTTATGAGACAAGGTGTAGTAATTGTTACTGTATGCATATAGTTTTGTAAAAAAAATAAAATATGAAAATGATGACAAAATACTAAGAGAATGTACAATATTTCAACATTTTAGTGACTTTTGTTGCTTTGAATTGTTATGTTTGTTTTGTGAATAAGGCCAAAAAGTGATTTTTTCTACATGTGAGAAATTAAATTTCTTCGTGGGAAAATCCTTTTACAAAAATATGAGTTGTATGGTTGAATGTCTAAAGATGTAAGAAATTGTGATGATATTTGTTCAATGATAGAATAAACTAAGTTGTTCAATGATTAGATATTGGATTTTAAAATATATGTAATGCTAAAACAAAATTTAGTGCTTAATTTGAAATGAAACAAGGATGTTTTTATTTTTTTCATTTTTTTTGGATTGGCCATAATTTGGCTCTATGAACTACACTCAATCAACACCCATTTCTAATGGAAATTTCAGCTTCTGCCAGGAAGTATGGATTATAATTTGGAAACACCCCCTTGGAGCAACACTTAGGTTAAAATCCTCCTAATCACTAACATTTGCTTTGAAATGATGCGCTAGGTGATTGAACATGATATGATGCTTGTTTAATTTATATATATAATGTCATTATGATTTTGAGTTTAAGTTAAGTTTATGATTTTATTATCAATATGTGAAAGTAGGAACATGTCAAGCTTACTTTAGAATAAGATAAAACCAATATATCACTATAAAAATAATAGAGTTGTCAATTCATGTAAATTTAAAAAAACATAATAAAAATATAAAGGAATAAAGTAAAATAATTTAGGACATACATTACATTGGTAGGCAAAGATGGAGAATCCATAGCAAGCTTATGTGAGGAATTTTAGAGGAAGAAACCTGGTTCCTAGTCAAAGTCTATTTTCTTACAATTTCCTTGAGACAACATAAAAAATGTCAATTAATATTACTATTAATATATTATAATATTTATTAAATAATAATATATTTTATAAAAAAATTATATGATTATTATTAATATATTTTATTACAATGTAATATAAACAATATATAATTAATATGTATTATAATCATTCAAACCCATGGTTATATCATTCAACAATATATTTTACCCTTGGAAAATGGTAGTGTGATATGAATATTTTGCCTTGTTAGGGTGAAACATGTGGGACTTTTAGTTTACCCCACACATTTGGCTAGAGGAATCTAATGGAGCCACAAACATTGCTACATGGTGGGGACACACTACTTCAATTTGGGTAAGAGAACAAAAAGGAAAGGCACAATACAATTTAAATAATATGAAGACTAGATAGCAATCACCTCTGACACATAAATAACTAATCATTTTAACAGGGAGACCTATGTTTGAAATATATGCATTATAAACCATTTAATAAGATAATATATAACATTGTTGAATAAACAAGGTTGCAATGATTTTTTTGCCCTTCCATAAACACCAACAAGTAGAATGGCATCTTGGAGTCTGTTAATGCTAGAATAATGACAATGAACCAACGAGAATATCTTCAACTAGTTAAATAATTTTTCAAAGGTATAATGTCTTCTTCAAAATTGCACTATAAAAATTGTTTTCATTTGTTTAAAATCTATTCAAATATAATGAAAAAAATATAGAGAAAATATATTGTATAAATACAATGCCTAAAAAAATTAAACATACATATCTTATGAAATTGTGCTAATAACTATGTATAAAAATAAAATGCAATGTATTGATGATAAGAATTTTTTTTATTAACTTCCATTAGGCCACGAGCATCTATATCTAGAGGGAAAATGAGTGAAAAATAGATGTTATATGAAATAATCTCCTGTTTCAATGCCTTAGCCAAACCACACAGATCAAATTTACTCAAAAAATATGTCGTATACCCAAAACACATGCCTCTTTCAATAAAAGGTACACTAGTTAATCACATAAAGAATAATATATTTCAATCATCATAATATCATATTCTAATTTGTTACACTGTAAAGTGAAAAATAATTGAATAATGTATAACATAACTATCTAGGTCAACACAACCTTGGCTGATTCTAAAGAAAATTTTCTCATTAATCATAAAATGACATATCCTATGCTCTAAAAGTCTAATGGTTAATACATGAATATGAATTTCTCACATAATCGTCAAATGGGAAATTCATGATGATCATAGTTTATAACATTTTATAACTTTTAATAAGAAAATATTATTCTAATATATATCTTTACAAAATTTAAAGTTTTGAGGATATCAATCACTTTCAAAATTGGACTTAAATAGATGGTTGAAGAGTTAGTGTGTTTCAAAAATGTTTAGCATAAGTATTTTTCTATTGACCCAATAAAATAAAGGGATTAAATGTCTGTAAGGGGAAATTTTTGGTCTAATCCATCTTACCTTTCCTTTAGATATGTTTTCATAGACTGCTCTAGGGTAGGAGTGAGAGAATGATCAAATTCAAGAGTAAAAAAAGGATAAAATTCATAACAAAGAGAAATTAACATAGTAAAATATGGATCCTTGGACAAAACTCTAAGTTTGGTACATATTGATTTCCTCGCTAAGCCAACTTACTCAATTATCCATAGATTTTCTATAGTTGATAACTTGATTTGTTTATTACTAGCTAAGTTGTAAGTCATATGTTGTTATGGGAAAGTTATATATTTGCTTAGATTCCATGTTTTCATTACTATGAGATTAGTTGTCATGTATATTTTTTACATTATGATCATGTTTATGTGTTATTTCATCACTATTTTATGATATATATGTCAAAATTTTATGGACTAACTATGTTCTTGTTCTAAGTTAGATGCAAGAGAGATTCATCCCTCAGAACATGATAGAGGGAGAGCATCATCAGAGAGGGTGACGTAGATGGAGATGCTGGGGATGATAGAGGAATAGATAAAACACTACACACACCATAGTCTAAATGGTTAGCATTAGCACATTCTTTATGTTACCTATATTTAGGTAATTACATATATGTGTGTGTCAGTCTGGATATATGATTGAGTGATTTAATCTTGTGTGATTGTGTGTTGCTGTGTTTATGATGCATCATTCTATCATTTATTATTAATGATTTATGAGAATCCAAATTTGTATGAATAAGTATTTGGAACTACCATATGTAAACTAACTATGAATTAAACCTAGACATTGTTTGGAATATCTAGTCATTTTCTTAATAAAATACCAAATGCATTAACCAAATTAGAGGGATAATTATTGTTAAACCATTATAGAAATATCTATGCTTTAAAAATATTTTGGAAGACAAAATTAATTTCTTTAATTAATGTTACCTTAGAATTTTAAAAAATAAAATAGGAAATAAGATAAATAAAACAAAAAATGAATAAAGTAATGTGTATGGAAATTTTGAGAAACTAATAAAGAATAAATCAAAAAGAAAAAATAGAGAAAAAAAATAGTGAAACATTCTTGAAAAGAAAGAAAAGTTAAAAAGTAGGACATATATGGAAAAGGGGGGAGAATAGGAAAAAAGAGAGGAGAATGGAAAAGGAGGAGCTAAGTAAAGGAAGAAGAGACAAATGTAACCTAGTTGGTTCCATCTGATCACTACAAAGGAGGTAAGTGTTGTAATTAATATTTTGTATGGAGTTTTATCAAATTTATGTGTGTTTTAAAACAATTGTATATATAAGTATGGTGATCTGATATACAATAGGGATGTTAGTTGATAATTATGACTGTAGTCAAACTAGAATAGTGTTTCTATAGTTTGTTGTGTCATAGTTGATACCACATGTGTTAGTTGCAATACTAGTTTAATGTGAAAAGATAATAAAGTAGTATAGGTATCATTACTATTTAAGCTTAAACTTATGATATTAAGCTTAAATGTTACATGGTTAAATTTCCACTTAAACTTAAATGCTACATGGTTAAAAATATTAGATCGGATACATTACCAAGATAACCATGTATATAATTATAGCATCCTAACTGTCAAAATCTTAAGCTTAAGCTGAAATTTAGATATCCTCATTGTTAATATATACCAATTGCTATATAACATGGTGTTCTAGTGGGATATACCAAGAAATATATAGCTTAAGGTTGAGATGTTACATGATATATTAGGATTCTAACCCATGTTATAAGCTTTATATCTAGAAATTATTTGACCAGTGATTTGAGTATTTCATCAATTTGCACATGTTGAGTGATTTGTACATGATGGGCAATTTGAATATATTGGTCAATATGACATTTTGATATACAAATTTTAATATACATAAAATAAAAAACTTTATGCACTAATTTTAACTATGTAATTGTGTATTAAAAATAAATGTTATATGGCATATAATTCAAAACAATGATCTTAAAGCTATTCGATCTATATATAAAATAAATACTAATTGGTTATGTTGAATTTAATAGCTTTAGCAATTTGATCTATATATGTAATTAGTTAGTATCTATGGATAATTCTTTGTTATCAATTAGTGAATTGTAGCAATAGGTGAATATATATATGAACACGATGCTATAGGGAATATATAAAAAAAATATCTAGTTCACCTATATATAAGAATGCAACACTATAAATAAATATTACATTATTAGTTATCAGTATTATCCAGTGACTTAGAATATAGTGTTGTGATATGATAATATGTTGTAAATATTATATGGTTAAATCAATTTTATAGTATTACTATTAAAATACTCTGTTTAAATTATATGATATTATAAATTTAATACATATGTATCCTTATATTAATATGGGATATCATGGATTATTTTTTTTACCCAATATCTTAGATATATAATAAGGATTTTACATATGTGAGATTCTGTCTATATGTGTAATGAGACATATAAGTGACATAATTCCATTTCACCAATGTGATATATATATATATATATATATAATCTTCTAAATGGTGTATAATATGAATGTATTCCATTATTGATTAAAACAAATTTATAGATGTCTCTTAAATGGTTAATAATATGTTTATGTTAACGCTTTTGACTGAGTAAATTGGAAACCATGCCATCCATATATATATATATATATATATATATATATATATATATATATATATATATATATATATATATATATATATATATATATATATATGTAGTTACAAAATTTTAGATATTGTTTGATTACACTACAAACCAACTATGTATGTGTCTTTGTGTGTGTGTATTATGATTATGTTAATGCTATCAACTGAGTAAATTGGAAACCATGCCATATATATATATATATATATATATATATATATATATATATATATAATTGTAGATACTATGTTATCTCACTCCAAACTAATTATGTGTGTATATATATACATACATATATGTATATATATAAAGGTTTGAGTTCATTTGGATCAAGGTATATAGATAATAAATACCATATTGTTTTTTCCCTCTCAGTCTTATATGATAAATACCAAACTCTTCATTCATAAGTATAATTGTAATATTAAAAATGGATCTAGTGGTTAGTGAGTTGGTTTATGCCTTGATTGTTCTATGAATGGTTATTATAATTGTGGGTTATATATTGTTAATGATGAGTTTATTGTAACATAGTTTCTTTATACCTTTGAGAATTAGTAGTTAGTGTAGAGTGTATTGATCTATTATAAATTTGTGTATGATATGTACCATAGGTGTACTAATATGCATGAGATAATATGCATATATAGCTTATGTATATAAATACATTGAGATGTGTTCCTATTGCATAGTTTTTTACTAATATATAATCATGATTTGAGTGATTTATATATCTATATACTTGATGAAACTATTGTGTATCGTATAAGATCAATTAGTATATTGTTGAATAATCATATGCAACCAAAATGCAAAAGACTATGTTGCATTGAGAACTTATGTACGGAGTTATGTACATTTTAGATATGTTAGGATGAAAATATATCTAGTTAGGGATAAAAATTATGAAGCATAATTACATTGTAAAAAAAAAATTATAAATATTATCATTATACTTCTTGAATAACGAAGTTATAATGATTGTTGAAATCATAGTGAGTTATTTATTTATAAATATAAATGAAATTTGATATAGTATTTTCATATTATTTGAGTGCTCAAATATGGTACATATTATGATGTATAAGTATTCATATATAGGAAATATACATATAACTAATTGGATGGTTAGAATGAGTCATAAGTTGTATGAGGGATCGAAACTATACCCATATGAAAACATTCTCCTAGAAAAAGAATTGTTTTTTTTTAAATAAAAGATTATGGTATAATTTGGTTATGTTTTATCTGATTCTTTGAAAATAGCTTGACAGACTATTGAGATACGCACACACACACATTAATAAAAATTGGTGAGTGGTACATATTATAAGTAGATGAAAATTTATAAGTGTTCAGATATATATAGAATATATTAGTGCATCATGATGTGTACCTATAAATTATATTTTTTATGATTGATAGTACATAGTTTAAACATAAGATATACCTAGTTGGTATAAATTATACTTATTTATCTATTATTTAAGATTAAGGGCCATTTGATTCTTGAATTTATGAGACTGATTGTTTGTGATTGAGTAGTGTGCTCATGTATAATGAACTATGATATTATGGGATGTCATAGAGTGTTTTATTTAAAAATTATAGTCTAAATACATGTTATACCAGGTGGTACAAATTGTAATTGTTATGTTTAGATAAATTTGTATGTTTGATAGATTAAATGTATGTGTATTGGTTATTTATATGAATAATATATTTTATGATAATTAGTAGGACCTTATTTATGCATGCATACAACCCCCCAAGAGTATAACAGGTGATAGAATGTAATATTATATGTTTATAAAAATTGAGACTTGTTTTCTATAACTAGTTTAAATAGAAGCTTATGTTTTCATTGATTCATAACTACTTTATTATGATTGGTTGTGATATTTAGTAGTTGTGCTTAAGAATACTAGAATATGATAATATGAGTTATCATAGGATGCATTATATTTGGCAACTAATTATAGTAATTAAAATTTTCTATTAGATATATATTTTACCCAGATGGTATAAACTGTAATTATCATTTTTATTATTTATGTGATAAATAATATTGTGAGATTCATTTATACATTTGATAGACCGAATATATGTATTTGATCATTCATATGTTTAACATGTTTTGTGATTAATAGTATGAAGTAATATATTTGAAACTATTGGATATATATATATATATATATATATATATATATATATATATATATATATATATATATATATATATATATATATATATATATATATATATATATATCAGTAATGAGTAAGTGATGAGATGGACTTCACTAGCTTACTAGCATCACAATACCAGATGAAGGTAATCTAATCAAGTGGTGTGTATGAAATTGACTGATCTTAGAGATCAATAACTATTTGAAAACTTTGGTTGGTAATTTTTAGTTAGACATTATCATTTCATGAGTATTATTTATATATTTATACAATATCTTGAGTAGAATAAGTTTTTATGATATACCATGTGTTTAGTTTTATAAATCATATAACACATGAATACTAGTTTGTCCCTCTATATTTCTATGACATCATTATGTACTCATTTTTTAAGGTAAGGTCATTACCTAATAGAATTAGTGTTGGGCATATTTGGTTCGTGGTTATTATGAAAATATGCTTGAATGATGCTCTCTCTCCCCATAACAGTACTGTTTTTGAGATGACACTTGAGATTATCGTAAATACTAGAGTCTGAGGAACTTATGCTCTAAGGAACCATGTATAATATATATGTACATTTTATTGTAATATATTTTTTATTAAAACATTATCATGATGAGCTGTAATTATTTATTTATTATATATATAAATAGCGGTGGCTATAGGCATATTCAGTCATGGTTAACTTGTAATTACTTTATGTATTTTTATTATGATGTGTTTCTTATGATGATAATGATCAGTGATAGATGGTTTAATATGCTTCATTTACAATTATCACTCTTAGATTATTTTATATGATCACTGATTATATTCTCATGGTATAATATATTTAATATATATGTAGTTTAAGTGTAAAAAATCACATTTTTCTATGTCAAACCTAGTGTGGTTGTTACAAAGTTACCTAAATTAGATGATCATATTAATATAAATATTAAAATAATTAGCTCATAGTTGTTTATTTTGTTTATCTAACATTTAAAATCTCTGTATAGAAGAGAATGTCTTTATGAGTTAAAATATGGTGTGGATGCAGACATGTATTTATTTGATAAAATTATCTATCCCTAGCTAGCATAAAGTAATATTTGTTCTTCTTCTACCAATTCATACAAGACTAATTTTTTGTAGGTGTTGTTAAATATTGTTCTAAGATATAAACATCATTATCATTATATGAAAAAAAATGTTTCTCATAAGTCTTGATGGTTTAGTTTAACATAAGCCCCGATAGTTTGGTTATGCTCTAGTTATAGGTGATCCCAATGTGTGGTATAGTATATGACATAACCTAACTACCTCCAAATAATGCTAATGAAGAATAATATTATTAAATAAAAATTACGTCAAACATGAGATGTTTAATAAGTTTGCAATAAAATTTGTCATATCGGCATAAGGCACTTGTAGCCAGTGAAAAAAATCTAGTTTGATGGGTCTGATTTTGGGATGCCACATACAATTCTCCTCATTATGAGAGAGATTCAATTCTATTATGCACAAATGAATACCTCTTCACCTACCATTGTGTGGGTAAATTAAATAAAATGACCAATAAAAAAATAACCTTCGATAATAAATTTATATTTGAAGAAAAAGAATTCTACCCATCTAATTATCATCTAAAGATGCAGGGGAAAATAAGAGTTTGACCTTATAAATAAAATAGGGCATAAAATATTTCCAAGAAGATAGAGGATGATACAAAATGAATATATCACTTATAACATTGATATCCTTCCCATGCACCATGAGGATTATAAGTTGTAATCCTTCATCACATGGAGGGCTTAGAGATAACTTTGAAGCATTTATTCAAGGCTTGATATCATTTCCCTTGAATATACTTGGCATCACTTATCATCAATTCTTAAAGGTTGGTTGCATTCACACTTTACACTATTACTCTTTTGCACTCTCTATCTTTGGTTATTACATTACTATGTGAGCAAGGATGTAACAAGGCGATGGATAAATTAAAGAAAATACTTGGTGAGAGAAGACAAATCTACATATTAAACATGGTGTTTTTTTTACTATGTGTTTACATAATTGAACAAGGATGGGATAGTGTTGATGGAAGATATTGTTTTGGATTTGATATTCATTCTTCTATTCACTAGATTTCAAACCACCTCCTTCCCTTTCACTTTAGCCATTAGATTTGTGATGAAACATCCAACAGTGCTCAAGGAGCTACAAGGCATGTCTACTCCTAATTCTCTACCTCCCCCTTCCCTTCTTATATAAACTCTAATGTAAGCACAAATATATTTATAGGGAGAACATGGATCAATGGTTTTGCTTGTGCTATATCAAATTTCCCACTACTTCCCATGTTCGGTGATAAAAGAAAAAATATTTCTTGGAATGATGAATGATTTTTTTGAGCCTCTCACCTTGACAATGCATTTATTTCCATGCATTTTACATAATGTTAGCACTTTGTCCCTTAATAACATGTGGATGCAAAAAAATAGGTGAAACTTCTAGAGGCCATAGCTTTTGATTTGTAGCTCTGTTTGATCCCATCTTCATGCCAAAATAACCGGTTCAAAACATTTTCAATATTTTTTGGAGGCCAAACATGACCATCTGAGGGTCTAAACTTATATTTTAAAATTATTATCAGGTTTTTTTCCAAATTTATAAATTATCTATTTTTGTAACCAGATTTGAATTCCAGTTAAAATTCATCTGATAGATTAGTTTTAGAGCTTAATTTAATTTTAGATATTATTAAAATTATACACACTTGCATGCAAAACTTACTAAAAATGATAACTTCTAAAAATAGAATGTCAAGATTATTATTTTTAGAAATTATTTTTAGGGTTCTAAATTTTGCATATTAATTCCTATTCTGAGTTGAGACTTATTTATACATGGTTTGTAATCATTTGATTACTGAGTACGAATCAATACTCGTTATTGTTAAGAATATTGGCCTATTTGTAATTTTATTGTCTTGATAATATTTTGGTTCATTATATGTCAAAAATATTACCCAATGAAAACATAGATAAATGTTGTTTTCCATATTTTTTGTTAACAAATAGACAAATTAACTATTGAAAAATTGAAAATATTCTAATGTATAAATAATAATATTTAATAGGTGGAAAAGAAAGAATTTAATTAATAATTAAATCAAATTGATTGCTTTAATTACCCTTCGAGACTAATAAAGATTATTTTAAAATTTAATTTGGATGATATTTATGCATGTACTTAATATGCCTATCCTTTATTAAACTATGACAATAGGACACTATGGCCAAACCGAACTCATTAGTCTTCCTTCAAATGTGTCTAGTGGAGATTGTTTAGATGAGATGATAAAACAAAATGCATAAATAAACAGTATAAATAGTTGTAGTTGTGCTTTATTTTCAACCATTTTTTTTTTTTTAATCAAACACGACTACTAGGATTTATAATGGTTTAGGGTAAGCAATGCCTATCTAAACTGTGCACGTGGGTATTCAACGTGTGACCTGTGTAGATCATTTATTGTTCGAGCAACATTTAATGTTGGGGAAATTTGTCTTGTATGCCATGTTATATATTTTTTCTTCCTAATAATTTCTTTACCAAATGTTTACATCAAACGTATTTAGAATGGGGAACTTTCTACCTTGGCTTAAAAATATTTCAAAACAATTATTCTTGTCTCCGTTAACTGACTTGTTTGTCTACTGTCAACGGATGTTTTGCACTATTGTTTGTCCTTCAATATCTAGGTAATATTTGTCTTTCATTTTGTGTTCTTTGTCAGTTATCAAATTTTCCAGGCAAAAGACAGGGCAAGAGACTGAGCCCATCATTTTGCAATACATTTTGTTAGATTTTATACCTTGTAGATGCTAAAACCTACACCGAAGAGATAAGTTTGGGAAAGAGAGAATATTTCAATTTCAACACAAATTATTTCAGGGAAAAGACATTTTTTTTAGAAATTGATTAGCATCTGTGTAAATGTGTTAAAGAAATAGATAAATTTGCATGGAAGAGTGACGAGTAAGTCATTTCGATGTGAAAACTATAACCTTTGATCATCTGGGTATCCAGATTTGCCATTTCCCCCCTTTTGAAGCACTATATCGATGGATTTTTGGAATTCAACACAAAGCTAGGTTTGATTTTGTGTTAGGATTGCCTCATGACAACCATTCATGGTCATTGCAAGTAAACCATGTAATTTTCCACGTTGACATGGTGATTTATAAAGCCTATGCTTTTATAGAGTTGTGCTTTCAATATCATAGGGATAGATTAAGTATTTGAGAATGATAGAAGGAACATAATATAGAGAAATGGATTATGAATTTATGAACTACCATAGGTTGGGAGAAGCAGTGGACATGTCCGTGGAGAGTGTTGGGAGTTTACAGATGACTAATGGAGGAGGTTTTGTGTATATGTCTATTATATATAACAGCATGGGATAATTTCTCCACTAAGAAAAGAGAGTATTTGCTAGCATTTTCTCAAATTTGTTTCTTTTATTTGTTATGATTAGCTGAACTATGTGCAAAGAGAATTTTTATTTTTAGTTGTTATAATTTACTCAAAATTTTCTAACAAATAAATAAATCCCTGCATTTTATTGGTTTCTTAAAAATTAATTAGATTGATTTTTTTTTCAATGGGAAGATGAAGTTTAGTACAATAAGAGAAGTTGGTTTATTTATTTTTGTTTCATTTGCCATTGCTCTTGCTAAAGCTTTACAGCAACGGAGAAACTATGTCTTATTATCTATTGGTGACTCTAGATTTATTCATCATATGCAGCTGAAAGTGCATTTTTCAATTACTTTATCGCATTGGATATCGCATGTGATGTATGCAACCCAAAAAAAATGTGCACATTTATTGACCGTATATGCTTTAAAAACATGTACACCTTCAAGATCTTTATAAATCACTCAAGTTAACTGTAATAAGTATTGAATAATTTCAATTTATGGAAAATTAAGAGAATTTTATTAGAAGAAACACATAACATTAATCACAATTTACAGGTAATCGAAAAAAAATAATAAAATATTTGTAACTTGCATTCAAATATTATGAACGTTATATACTCTCTTAATAATGGTCGAAATATTTGTTTCAATGCCATCCAAAGCATTAAGCGTGTGCAAAAGTAGAAAAGGACATGAAAAGAGTTTTCTCAAGCGTCTTGTCACCCTGTTTTATTATTATTTCCTATCAACTCATATGTTTAGTGAATTTAAAAGTAATTCAATGGAAAAACATAAACCTCTAAGTTGGTGGTAGGAGCTATCACTTGGCCATTCGTTTTTTATATATATTTTGGGATCTTACTTAATTTAAGAAGGATTTAGTTTGAATAAATATTTTCTAATTGGATAAAGGGTTTCGATTTATTTTTTAAAAAATTAATATTTCATAAAAATAAAAAACGATATTCTTTCCAAAAAAAAAAGAAAGAAAGAAAAAAGAGGGAAAAAAGTACAAAATAATGGAGAGCCAACAAAAAAGTTGAATAAATGATAAATTGAGCAAAGATATATGTGAGTAAAACTGTGTGCATGATTTTTGATTAAAAATTATGTAGATAGTTTCACATAGAAATTAACTACTCACTCTTATGCACTGTGGGAACATCAAAATTCTTAAACGATAAATTCATTTCTATTAAATCAAAGAAGGAACCAAGATAAGATTAGTAGAGAATGTTGTAAAGAGGATATTAAGGAAATTATATGAATAAATTTTTCTTTTCTTTTTTTAAATGTTTTTAAAGATAATTAGCTAATTGGAATTATCTTATGTTTTTCAAACCTAGTTAATAAGTTTTTTGCACCAATAATCAAATTCTATCCAGCTGTTTGAGGCCAACAAAATTAAGGAAATTATTGCATCAAATTCTATCCACTCACCTAAAATCTACCTATCATGTTTTTGTGCACATTTCTCTAGCTTACCAGAAGAATAATATTTCTTGGTTGAGGAAGGCCGACAAACAATAAGGAGAGCACCCTCTTTATGATGCCCTTGTTTTCACTTAGAAGTACCATAACCCTAAACTAGACTCAGCTTAAAACATTGCTCATAAACCTACACCACTCTTCTAACCAATCCAAATGAGCTTTCCAACCAACCACATCACTAATGGACCCACAAAAAAATCCTTCCAAAGGATGATAATCATTCAACACCTCTTATAAAACCATTGGGAGATATACTCCAAATATGCATCCTAGTTAGACAGAAGAAATACAAACTTATGAATCTCCCAAATGGCATTTAATTCTTAAATACAACATAAAGCTAATTAGGGGAACATGTTATGAACCAAAAGTTAGTAAGCGTAAAAGTATGGGAGAGTTAAACAATATTACAAAGTAGGTAGTTCTGCTTATGAATCTCCTAAATGGCATTTAATTCTTCAATACAACAGAAAGCTAATTAGGAGAACATGTTATGAACCAAAAGTTAGTATGCATAAATGTATGGGATAGTAACACAATATTTCAAAGTAGGTAGTTCATAATCACCTCTAGAGTTGTTTAAACCAACCAAATATCCTTATAGATAAAATTATCATGACGTGTTGAATAAAATATACCTTAAGGCCACTTTCCCTGGAAAAATAGGCATGAAGGTGGCATAAAGAGATAGATGAGGGAATAACATGGGATGAATGGCCAGTTGACAAGGGGTCATATTAGTAAACATCCGAGGATGATAAGGAAAGAGTGAAATGTAGATAAGGAAACCACGAAGCAAAATGTTGAAATAATTATGTAAAGGTTGAGGTGTATGAAAATTTAAATGACACTAACCATGCCATGAGAGAATCCATTAATGGAGAGTCATTTTTAAGGTAGGGAAGTCTATCATGACAAGTTGTGTCATTTCCAATCTAATTTCCTTTGGAGTAGTACACGACAGGTGATGAATGTTTTAAGGGTGAAAATATGTGGCTATATTTATAGGGGATTGATTGTGGTGGTATGGTATGAAATTTGTTTTCTTCATTATATTATGATTTTAAGGCTTCATTTTTTTCATCATTTCTCACATTTTTCTACTTTTTTCTTAATTCATTCAACCTAGTAGGCCATTTTGATCAAGAAGTTCTTCAAACCTTAGCTAATTCAAGGGTTATATTAAATTGTTTTAAAACCTCCCAAATTGACTCCAACATAAAAAAGAAGAATAACATAATTATTAGCTTCCAAAGTGGACCCAAAAAGGTAGTCCAGTTTAAAATGGAAAGTATTACTATTTTTCACTGCATTAATGATTAGGAGAAAGTATCCTTCCAGCAATCTTCCACCTTGATATTAGATTTTTCATCAGACTTAGTGAGGCAGATGCCTTTAATTAAGACCTAGACTTTAACTTCATTATTAATGGGGTGTGACAGGATGGAAGAATATGTTTTGATGAATGTACTAGAAGAAGATTATATAATACATCCTAAACTTTCCAACCTATTGTTACCTCTTGAATTCCTATAAAAGTTCAACTTATACTAGTGAGGCATGGGGGCATTCCAATGGGTATTGAGCCTTCTAAAATTAGTTGTTTTCTTATTGTAGAAAGGTGGAATGGAAATGAGAGATCTGTTATGGAGGTGGAAGGTGTCAATTGGATTTTAGGAATATTCATAAGAACTAAAGTGATAATAAATCTATTCTAATTTTAAAATGTTGATTTTATGGACAAGTATGTCACAAAATATATCCACATTCTCAAAAAATCATTTTTTAAATCTAACTATATGTTCCACATTACCGACATGGGCACACCACACAAAAAGGATTTAGAAGTGTGGAGGATAGGTAACTCCATATCTATATAAGATATAGTATAGAACATGAAAAAACACAAGAAAAAAGAGCTTATTAAGAAGATAACCCCAAATTATTATGATTATTGGGAAGTTGAGAAGTAAATGATCCACCAAATTTGAGTTTATCTTGTAGAGGATGGAATCTATTCAAACCTTTAAAAATATTTTTAAAATTTGTCAAATTTCAATATTTTATTTTGGAAAGCTATACATCTTAATGCACCAAATTTTGGGTGGTTCCATTGAGACAAAATTTTGTAACAAGGACAATTTAGATTGGCTCTAAGTTTTAAAGCACTTGAAAACCTTATTTAAAGATTTTAAACAAACATTGAATGCGTTGTAGACACACCACTTTACAATATGATAATAATACTAGTGTTTAATAACCATGTAATTTATTTGGGATTTATGGGGCAAGGTTCACACCCTAAAATAAATCCTTTTAGACTGATTATATTGCTTGATTTTCTTCCCATTTATATATAAAGATCATCAGTGAAGATTTTTATTCACTTCCATTATTATTTATTTAAAAAATAGAAAACATCAGTCAAAAAATTCTTTTGAAGGCTTGGGCCATCCAAATGTGAAAATGGAACATGACATAGAAAATAAATAGTATTAAAAAGTAAATAGTGTTATCGTGTGGATCTTGTTATATATACACACACACACTCCAATGGTCAGGGTGGGTCCATGCACCTTTGTTAAATCATTTTATAGGAGTAAATAAAATTTTATGATAGTTACATGATCTAGAAGAGCTCGTGTGGTGTCTTCCATATGGATATCATATAAATCACAATTTTTCTATGTTGTTGTTTACTATTTTGGGTTATCATTTTTTTCATGTTTTTTTTAAATTTCAAACTAGTTTATGTTTGGACAGAGTATGGGAAATGAATTCCCAATGACCTCTCTATTCACTATAGAGAATATATTTTGATTCAGTGCGTTAAGGTAATACTCAGATCATTATAGCGATAAGATTTTGGGTTAGTGTGTCAAAACACTACTCAAATCACTATAGTGGTATGGTAAGACATGCTAGGCATAGATTACTTGATCATTTATTCAGTAGATATTAAAAAAAGGTTCCTAGATTTGCTTGTTTATATATACATGGAATATAATTATTATTTTTATTTTATAGAATTAATAGATCAAATTTTATTCACACAAGTATGGTAAATTATCATAATTTTAAAGGTAGGGTAAACACACATTAGGTGATTAGAAATTGGGTTCTGATAATGGTTCCAATTTAGAGTTTCAGTGGTGGCACACTATAGAGCTCTTCGAGAGCTTTTCGACGCATTTTTTGGAATGTAAATCTAAGTTCGGGAGCTCTTGTTATGGCCATTTGAAGATTGGTCAAAAAATATCTCTTGCGACATGTGGCATGTGTTTTGAGGTTGTTTCAACATTTGGACCTATCAGAGGTTGACACTTGGTGAATTAAAAGGGGGTCAAAAGTGAAGTAGCACTATTTAATATGCCAAGTGGACCAATAGCCATTTGACACATGGAAAAATAACTAGGTGCAAAAAAATTTGGGTTTGGTGTTTTTATTTCACATGTTATTTGAGAAATTTTCAAACATTTATCACTTTGAAACAAGACACCAAAGGCCAACTTGCACAAGTTGCCACATCACCCCACCAATCAAGCAATGACCAAGTCTAAAATGATGGCCTAAGTTAGTGCCTAAGTCTTGGCGTTTGAAAAGGGGACTGACTTAATTATTTTAAGCATGCAAACCTTTATTCCCAGCAAATGTGGGACAAAGAAAAGTCAAATGCACCCAAGGAGTAAAATCGATAGTTCCCAAGCGCCTAGAAAGGAGGTCGACAGTTTTGAACCCTGCACCTTTGGCACAAAAGGATTAGGCTTTGACCACTTGAGCTATAGAGGTTGAAGTGCTTTGAAAAGAGTGAATTTGTATTTAAAGGGAAGCTTTTGGCCAACTGTGTATGGGAGAATATAGACCCACTTATAGTATTTGGTCATTTTGGAGCCCTTAGAGGCTAAACCAGAGCTCAAAGTAAACTACAAAGTTATTTAGAATTTTGATACGCTCTATGCAGTATATTCATTTACCCATTTTGAAGAATTAGTGATGCCATTTTGAGCCATATAATTTTACAATTTCAATTTGGAGAAGCCTCTGCGTGTGATTTAGGAAGGTGAAGGATGTGCTGAGTCAGCCAAGGTCTTTCAAAGGTCTGAAACACTATTTTTGTAGAGAGATATGATCTTTTGTTTTTTGTAAGTATTATTTTAGATTAAAAATTTTAGCAACATTAATGGATCGATTCGATATGAACTCGGGGATGTAGGAATTCCGAACACTGTAAACAATTTATGTGATTTGATCTTTGGATTCACTTTTGCATTTCAATTTTAGTTATTATTTAGATTATAATTCAAATTTTAATCAAGAATACAAAATTTAATCATTCGATCATTTACGAAAAACTGAGTAAATTGGGAACTTAGAAAAATCTAATAGTTTCAAAGGATAAATGATGTGAACTTTCAATTCACCTGTATTTCAGTTTTGAAACATGATTCTTGGATCAAATTTTAATCAGTTTCTAAATACTCCAACATTAAAAAAGTTGAGAAATTTAGAATCTGTACTTTTAAAATTTTACTTAGAGTTTATCAATGGAGTTTATGGATCATGTTGGTATCAGAGCGGTTAGAATGCAGGGATTGCTTATAGTTGTGTATTAACAGTTACTTCCAAAATAGTTGGATTATTAGTTTGTAGCTTGATTATATTGTAGTGTGCAGTGTGGAATCAGGTGTTTGTAGGAAACCATGGGCAAGTTGTCACAGATTGAGGCCATCAAAGATGAAAATGCAATCTTGAGATGCCAAAAATTTACACTTGAATTACAAGTGGCAAAGTTAAAATCAGAGCTTGAATCCAAGGATGAGCTCTTGATTAGATTGCAATGTGGTGAGTGTGAAAAGGTAAAGCCTTTAACTTCAGATGTAGAGACTATGACTAAGTGTAGTGTAAGTTTTTCACCACAAGAATCTTCATCTTCTTCTACCATTTTAGATTCAGATTCTAGTAATATTATTTTTGGTGATTTTGAAAGATACAGTAAGGGCATAGGATCTAAATTGTTGTTTAAAATGGGTTATAATGGAGGAGGACTTGGTAGAGATAGCCAAGGTATATCTAACCCAATTCAGGTTGAGCATAGACCTCTTCGTGTAGGTTTGGGTTATACTAGTGTACAGGTGGATGATAGATAAGTTTCTTCCATGGCTAAAGGAAGACGACCTTCCAATAGTGAAGGTACTAGGCCACTAGTTCAAAGGTGTAAAGGTAAAAGAGGTATTGAGATTCCACCTCCTAATTCTTACACTAAATCTTCTAATCCAATTGATACTTTTAATAAGGTTAGATATAATGTACAGAAGATAATGCAATCATTTCCATGCACTTTTTGTGGGATGAATAACCATAGTGCTAAGACTTGTTGGAAACGAAATTCTTTGTTGAAGCAGATTGCATGTTTGAAAGACCATTCTCATGTTAAGTTGGGAATTGGCAAAAAGGGACCCTCAACTAAGAAGGATGTTTGTACTCATTGTAAAGTGAGTGGACATAGGATTGATAGATGTTTTAAGCTTCATTCATCTTCACATTCAAGTAATGTTAAAACTAAGATGATTTACAAACCTCTCACTAAGGTTAATAAAGATAATTCAATCCATAATGTAGTTGACAATACAACCCAGGATAAGGTAAAACCTACAAGTGAAAATACATTAAAGAGGTTAAGTCAACAATATGCAATTGATAATGAATCCATAGAGACAATCAATTTCACTAGGAAGAAAGAATTGGTTAAGTGGATTATCACTACATTCTTTTTGCAGAGCATGATTAAGAATTCACCTAAGGGAATGAACAAGATTTAATAGATGTAGATTAGAGTTGGTGGGAACACTTCAAGACAGGTTTACCATATGAAGTTTTTCAATTCTCACTTTTTGATAACTCTAAGTTTTTGATCTACAGAATATACTATATGGGTAGTCTAATAATGGATAAGACATTAACTCATTTGAAACAGTTGGGGATATAGCATAGTGATGTTGTGAGTTGTTTCTTTACAGCATTTGACAGTTAGACTGATATTTTGAATGTATCTATTTTGGCACATGGATGTTTAGATGCATTTTTTTAAGACCCTTTGGGCATGTTTAGATGTTAGGCAGCATACACTTTTGGTTGTTTGCATTTGCTTAGCATATAAGTCCCATACTAGGGCATTGTATTGCAACATGTCCACAACATTTATTGTATGTTTTTAGCATTATAAACTTGTCTTGCAGTTACATTGGGAGTTGTTTTAGTTTTTGGAAATTCACTGCTTTACAGGATGTGACATTTGGGCAGGCAGTTTGATATGTTGTAATCACTTTGGAAGTTACAGATTCACTTACCCATGCATTTAGATTAGGCATTTTTATAGTTTGATTGTGAATCATTTTAATGCAATTATTTATATCTCTTGATATGATTGGGTTATGTTTTCATGGATGCAGTAGACCAATTTACAGTTTCAAGGGATATTGGACTTTTGGAG
Organism: Torreya grandis; assembly: GCA_037957365.1. Lineage (NCBI taxonomy): Eukaryota > Viridiplantae > Streptophyta > Pinopsida > Cupressales > Taxaceae > Torreya > Torreya grandis. The sequence goes on from JARHVA010003587.1 coordinate 1,476,409, forward strand.
ACCAAAAGCCCTCCATTAGGGAGGTGTGATCATAAATTGGGTTCTAATAATGGTTCCAATTCAGAGTTTCAATGGTGCCACACTATAGAGCTCTTTGAGATCTTTTTGATGCATTTTTCAAAATGTAAATCCGAGTTTGGGAGCTCCTATTATGGCCATTCGAAGATTGGTCAAAAAATGTCTCTTACAACATGTGGCACATGTTTCAAGGTTGTTTTGACATTTGGACCTATCAGAGGTCGACACTTGGCAAATTAAAAGGGGGTCAAAAGTGAAGTGACACTATTTAATATGCTAAGTAGACCAATAGCCATTTGACACATGGCAAAATAATTAGGTGCAAAAAAGTTTGGGTTTGGTGTTTTTATTTCACATGTTATTTGAAAAAATTTCAAATGTTTATCACTTTGAAACAAGGTGCCAAAGGCCAACTTGCACAAGCTGGCACGTCACCCCCACCAATCAAGCAATGACCAAGTCTAAAATGGCAGCCTAAGTTAGCGCCTAAGTCTTGGCATTTGAAAAGGGGATTGACTTAACTATTTTAAGCATGCAAACCTTTATTCCCAGCAAATGTGGGACAAAGAAAAGTCAAATGCGCCCAAGTAGGAAAATCGACGGTTCCCAAGCGCCTAAAAAGGAGGCCGATGGTTTTGAACCCTGCACCTTTGGCACAAAATGATTAGGCTTTGACCACTTGAGCTATGGAGGTCGAAGTGTTTTGAAAGGAGCAAATTTGTATTTAAAGGGAAGCTTCTAGCTGACTGTGTATGGGAGAATATAGACCCGCTTATAGTATTTGGTCATTTTGGAGCCCTTAGAGGCCGAACCAGAGCTCGGAGTAAACTACAAAGTTGTTTAGAATTCTGATATGCTCTATGAAGTATATTCACTTTCCCATTTTTAAGAATTTGTGATGCTATTTTGAGCCATATAAGTTTCCAATTTTGATTTGGAAAAGCCTTTGTGTGTGATTCAGGAAGGTGAAGGACATGTTGAGTCAGCCAAGGTCTTTCAAAGTTCTGAAACACTATTTTTGTAGAGAGATACAATTTTTTTTGTTTTTAATTATTATTTTAGCTTTCAAATTTTAGCAATATTAATGGATCGGTTCGATACGAACCCAGGGACGTAGGAATTTCGAACCCCGTAAACAATTTTTGGGATTTGATCTTTGGATTCATTTTTGCATTTCAATTTCAGTTATTATTCAGATTATAATTCATATTTTAATCAAGAATGAAAAATTTAATTATTTGATCATTTACGGGAAATTGAGTAAATTGGGAACTTAGAAAAATCTGATAGTTTCAAAGGATAAGTGATGTGAACTTTCAATTCACCTATATTTCAATTTTGAAACATGATTCTTGGATCAAATTTTAATCAGTTTCTATATACTTCAACATTAAAAAAGTTGAGAAATTCAAAATCCATACTTTTAAAATTTCACTTAGATTTTATCAGTGGAGTTTACAGATCATTAGGGTAAGGGAATCAATTCTTAGATAGGGTTTAATAGTTATGATATTATTTGTTTATGAGAGGATAATTTATTTTTTTAAATAAATTAATAATTATTGTCGAAGCATCACATTTTACCTAACTTTCACCCTATTAAAATCCAATCACATTATCTCACATAAGACATCTAATAATTAGTCACTTATTCAAAACCAATAAACCCTCTTCTTTTTTAATAAATCAATTCAAAATTAGATTTTATCTCCAATTAAACACATGAAACTAAAATGACAATGTGGAAAATTCATTTGTTAGATAATTGAAAGGGTTATATATGCCAACAAGACACCTGCATGATTCTGCATACCCATAATATTAGGGTGTCCAACCACTGATCCCCATACCCTACATTTGATAATACATGATTGTATATTTGTACTCATTTTAATAGATAAAAGTAAATGAGGATGCGAATGACTATTGGTAGGTGGTATGGGAGGGAAATTTCTATACATGTTATTGATTTCTCTATCCAGTTAAAGGCTCTATAGTTATTGTCAAATGTTTATGTTGACCATCTTTTTTTAAAATCCCATAGGTTTATTAGTACATGTCAAGCCATGGTACTATAAAATTCACTTGAGAAACTAATTTTTATACATTAGATAAGGAGAGTCTTTGACAAGAGATATCACTTTAACAATTCTAAAATTTAACACCAAAAAATTAAAGAATATTCCCTTACATATTATCATGTAATATTCCATTTATATAAATAAAATAAATATAATCATTTTAATGTGTTCACGCTCATACAATTTAAAAAATATAAACTATTCACATATTAATGTTACTAAATTAAATTGCATTAAATTGTTAGAGGAATGCCATAATTTTTTTTTCAAAATAGGTCGAATCATTCCCATGGATATACATTATATGATTTTAATTATTAATAGATCGTAATATTTTCTATTTCATCTAAAGCATTAACAATTCATAATAAATAAGGAGTCACTAATTTTATTATACAATAATATTCTAATGTAACGAGAAATTAAGTTACATATGAGTTAATTTATATTTAGAATGTGAAAAAGAGTTGTATAAACCTTAGAAATAAGGTCATAATATATATTTACAAATGAACATGGCCAACAATAATATATTTCAATTATTGGGAAAATTCTAGTAAAGTGTTAAAAGTAATAAATGTATATAAGAAGAATAATATGTTGTTACATCTAATTAAAAAGGCAATGCATACACCTAAAAATAGGGTAGGTATAGAGGATGGTATATAAGAGAATATTTATGACATCGTAGAGAACATTTACGACATAAAGGATTGTATGATAGATAAAATTTAAGTCATGGTAAAGAATAGTTTGTATGATTTTTTAAATTGTATTTGAACAATCTATATACAAATTATATGGAGCCACATATTCAATTGTTAACCCTATTAATATTATTTTGAATCATTGGCTAGTCTCTTTCTTGTTGATTTATCATTTGTTTATTAATTAATATTCATCTAAAAATTATAAATTAAGGGTACATGAAAATAAGGGTGTTGAGCATCAAGTCCCTATAGGAGGATAGAGAAATAGTTTTTGCATAAGCATTTTAGAGATCAATTCCATTGCAAAAGCTCACAGGACTACCATTTTTGATAAATTTAGCCTGGTCATTATAGTCAATGCTTTTTCAGTTGCATTAGGTAGAAATCACAGCTTTCACCAAATTCTTCAAACTATAAATTATTGAAAAATATGATCAAAGGGTGGCTAAGAATGAAACTTGTAAAGGAATATGTCTTAAAAGAGTCCAAATAAATATAATCATACACAAATCACTACCAATATGTTAAAATAAAATAACGATACCAACTGCCATACATACAATATGGCTTAAGAGAGTCCAAACATATCTCATTTAATTGCTTATATTACTAGATAAGATAAGCATGGATTTATCTTGAGACAAAGATGTTCTTACATCTATGCATACTTCTAGCTCCTACTACAGAAGTGACCAAAATAAACCCTGCATATGTCATTTTACCAAGCATCATAAATTATCTAGAACCAAAACTTACAAGACTAAAAATCAAATAAGCAAGACCAATTTTTATCCAAAAAAGGAATCAATATAAAGGAATGAATGTCATTGTGCATTGTGAATTTCCTAGAAATCAAGTAGGACACTTAAAATAAGACATCCTACTATAATCCTATAAGTTAGACCCAATTATGGTATGCACAAAGCATTGTCAACAAGTTGAAAGAGAATAATGAAACCAACTGCCATACCTATAGTAGTGTTGCCACCTTTCTTAAAAGTAGGGTTGAGATTAGAAAGGCTACACATAAATGTATTTGACCGAATTCCATCATGTACAAAAATAGTTATGGACTTCATATTTTAGAGAAATTTAAACCCTTCTAAAATATTAGTTCTCTATTTAGTTGGTTTTTATGATTTCACCTTGGCTTTGATATATGTTCTATCTTCTAGATCTAAAATGGGAAAACCAAAATTGTTATTTATAAGTATAGCCACAACTCTAGAGTTAACAAGAAGTGGCATGCAAAGTTTTATTATTCTTATATTGCTTCTATTGAAGGAACATCAACTACATTGTTTTTCCAAAAATATTCATAGGAAACCTAATTTAATGTAGTGATGTTCTTGTACCTAAGTATGTACTATAATGATTTCATCTTTCAACCTTTATTTAATTGTTGTTGTTGTAACATTTTTTTGAGATCAGACTTGCTCTCTTGAAATCCCATATTTCTAAGCCACATTTTCAAAAGTAATAACCATTGGAATCAAGGAATCCTGAGTTATGACTTAAGAGAGTCCAAACAGATCTTCTTCAATTGCTTATATTACTAGATAAGATAATCATGGATTTATCTAGAGACAAACATGGTGTTACAGCTATGCGTACTTCTAGCTCTAGTTTAAAACGTGACCAAAATAACCCCTGCATATGTCATTTAATGGGCATCATAAATCATCTAGAACGAGAACTTACAAGACCAAAAATCAAATTAGCAAGACCAATTTTTATTTGAACAAGGAATCAATATGAAGGAATGAATGACTTTGTGCATTGTTCATTTCATAGTAATCAAGCAAGACATGTAAAATAAGACATCCTAGTATAATCCTATAAGTTACACCCAGTTATGTATGCATAAAATAGTGCTAACAAGTTGAAACAAAATAATGATACCAACTACCATACCTACATTATTGTTTCCATCTTTCTTAGAAGTAGGGTTGAGCTTAAAAAAGCCAAACATAGATGTATTTTCCTGAATTCCGTCATCTATAGAAATAGTTATGGACTTTTTGTCCTCAGGTTTGGGATCAAAAATCAAGAAATTAAGTCAGATGACAAGAAGTGACATTCAAATATTTATTATTCTTATATTTCTTCTATTAAAACAACATCAACTACATTTCTTTTCCAAAAATATTCATAGGAAACCCAATTCAATATAGTGACGTTATTGTACCTGAGTATGTATTATAATGATTTCATCTTTAAACCTTCCTTTAATTGCTGCTATTGTAATAGTTTTATGAGATTGGACCTGTTCTCTTGACATTTTCAAAATTAATACCCATTGGAAGCAAGCAATCCCAAGTTTTATGGTTTGTTTATTGTTGTCCCATCAAAGAAGGTCAATCAAAGTTACAGTTTATTTACAAAAGAATCTAAGCATCACCATTATTAATTGAATCGACTATAGTCTACTTCAAAGGTTAAAAGGGCAAGTGATTTGGTATGGCCTAATCCAAAATAATCTTGAAAGTTAACTTAAATTTTAAATATATTGAAAGATATTTTTTTCTCGACCTTCTTATTTTGGTTTATGTGCCTATGATAATCACATGTATTTTTTGTCTATAATCATGAAAACATTACTAAAAAACCACACAAAAGTGATAAGCACATAGCTATTACTTTAGAATAAATTATGAAACAATCAAAAATGACTCATGAGTTATACACTAACCCATTGTTCTTTTTGCAAATCCACTATATCACCACCTGCCCATTCACACTGAGAGTGTGTATGCAGATCTAGATGTTTAGAATGTATCACTTATGATTTCACATTCACTTGGTAATTAGGATGGTATTATTGTCTCAGTGGAAATCATGGTACTTGCAAAGGGAAAGAAACAAGATCAAATATTAAAATCAGTGTTTTTATTTCAAAATATCAAACCAACCTCATAGATGATTCAGAAGATTAAGCTTAAAGCTAAAATTTCAAAAATAGAAATAAGTATATGATAATTTAATTGGTGAAACAATAAATTTACTTCTTACAAGAATCTTGCTTGGAAGACCATTTCTAATTATTTCTTACTAAATATTACCAATGCCTAGAATATGCTCAAAACTTGTTTGTATTTTCCACCAAATAAAGCAAATTAGATAGAGAAGTTACACAGATGTTATGATGCAGGTTCTAAATTATACTAGGTATATTTATGACTGATAGAGCACCATAAATCTGAACATTTAAAATTGGTAGACTAAATGAGTTCCATAGAATAATTATGGCTGAAGTGATTATGATTGAAAGACCTATATTCTTGTAAAATAAAAAATATAATTTGAAATTAGTAGTAGTAACCATGTTAGCTACAGCCTGGAGTCCTAATGAGCACTGTCTATTGATTGTCTTGATAGGCATTGTCTATGCAAGTAATGGATAATGAATAATGTGATGGATTAATATCAAGTAAGCATAGATGTGAAAACTATGTGCACCTAGAAATCCTACAAGGAAAGAAGCAACATGACACTCCATGGCTCACCACAGCATACTCAACATGCAAAACATGAGAAAATGGGTTTTGCGTACTTGCAATAGGTTTAAAAATTTTAGCAAGGGTCAAGCACAAGAGTATTTTCTTGTATCTAAATGCCTAATAATCTCCAAATGTGAGTGTCTAACCTAGAAATGCTACAAGGAAAGAGGCAACATGACACTCCATGGCTCACCACAACATACTCAGCATGAAAAATATGAGAAATTGGGTTTTACGTACTTCTAGCAGGTTTAATAATTTTAGCATAGGTCAAGCATGAGAGTATTTTATTGGATATAAATAACCATTAATTTCTAAATGTGAGTGTCCAGTAGCTTAGAACAATGACCGTGTATGCTATTGAAACATCTTTGTATGTATTTTCCTTTGTAGGATCTCTAGGAATTGACTGTAGAGGAGGAAAGGTGGCATCAAATTTCCATTCGTTGTATTTATAATAGTTGAGAAAAACAAACTATATAAAGATATAAATTCATTGGATTAGATAATGCATTATTTCATATAGTGACTCTTGGAACCCAAAATAATGTGTAGATATTGGGCAAAAATTTTGACCTTGAAAGCAACTTTTCAGTTAATGTAGAGATGAAAGTAGCTCTATCTCAACTCTTTTGGGCATTTTTTACTACATGAGAAAACTATTGAATAAGAATTTTCTTGAAAACCATTGAGGTATTATTCAATACAAAAAGATAATTAAGCACATGACTATCTATATTTCAGGTAACATTACATTTGTAAATGAAAATGCTACTGTCCTCAAAGCATTAAAGTGTTTAAATGTCTTGGTGGAGGAAGTCCCATATAACTGATAATCAATTGAATTTTGATTCATCTGCTTTCCTACTTGACAAAGCTTTTATAAACTAATTTAATTTAGTTGTAAATGATAGAGTACAATCTATACATTTGTAAAATCACTTCATAAAGGTAATTCAATGTTATGGCAACAAGAAGCATAAGCACTAGAACAAATGGATCCACTAAGAAACTTAGTTTACATTATTAGTTTATACATGAAATGCTTACCAGGTAAAATGTTGTGATGTTGCTTATATCATATGTGGCCAAAATTGGAATAGAAAATAGTGCAAAAGATGAGTTAAAAATATTTACATATTTGTATATTGTTTTTTATAATTACATGTTTATGGTGTTTCAAAAATAACATGGTTTGTCTTTAAAAAAACACATTTTTTCAAAGATAACATGTAGCATTGTAACTACGATAGCTAGAAATGTTTGTTCATTATAAACAATAAAAATAGTCTAGATGTCTAATGACTTGGAAGATATAACTAGATTAGCAAATTCTAAAAAGTGGCATTGTCTTATCTTCAAAATATAAATGTGTCCTGAAGTGAAGAAGAAGCAAAGCAACAAAGACATGTATCATTAAAATGCAAAAATAATTATTTAAAGCTATGAAACATTTTTGGAATGCAAAATTACAATCAACCCATTGATTTTGAATTATGATTCATTCTTTTTTAATTTCAAAATTAGTATTGTCCATTGCAATTGTGAATGTGCCATTTACTTGGAATTAAGACAATAAAAACATAGTTGTTGAAATGTATTTCTTGTATTATTAAAATGATATTTACATTAGTTATGGAAGTAAATTCTGAAGCATTGGTTCATGCAAAACACATTAAATTTTTCCATCTTTCATATGTATATTGCATGTCAATGCATGTGTGTAGGAAACTCCTAAACTTGGAGGGAAATTTGCACAATGTATCAAATCATTGCCATGAACATCCATTATTGTAATTGCATGCTTAAATGAATTGCATATTGATTAGAATGGAGACATTTAAATACTCTTTGGCTTTTAGGTTTTTGTGACCTATTGATGTTAATATTAAACAAGTAAGATAAATATAACTTGGAATTATTGCCAGTGAGCCAAATAAGAAGAGTATGAACACTTTCCTCAATATTTTCTACTATGATTGTTTGCAAATGTTTCATGGTGCATTCATCAGCTAAAGTTTCAATGAAATATGAAGAATTCACTCAAAATTTTCAAGAGCCTTTTAGGCCTTTACAAACAATGTTCTTGAAAATGTATGCTGGTTTTTTTTTTGGACATTTATTGGGCTTGTATCTCATGGCATAATTTCTGATGTTGTTAATTGAGCTGAATCTAAAAATAAAATAGTTTTATTTAATTTATAAAAAGACAAAAATATTTTTGAAAGGAAAATAAATTTGAAAATAAAAATAGACTTACAATTGCAGTGTTATATTATGTTTCTCCATCTTTGACATGTAAATAAAATTATGTATTTGTTTGTTGGTAGCTTATAATCAAATCTCTAAATGATCCAACTAAGTATGAATCAATTAAGTTCACAACATCAATAATTGCACTATTGGGTGTGAGTTTTTTTTGCATATTTTATAAATGAAAATAGGAGGGAAAATCATATATGCATGACTCTTAGGTCAGAACTTCCATATTATAATTGAATACTTTGAGGTGAGTTTGTTATTTAAAGATGCAGAATAGTTAATAATGTATAGGACGAAGTTGAACTGATAGGCTATCTAGACAAATCATGTTGTAAAGATTGATGAGTAAAAAACAATATCATATGATGGAAGTTGTTAACTAGGCTCGCTCTATGAAATCGTAATGATTTCTCTTTGACATGGTATGCAACACATTGAGAATAGATTTATAGCAATGAATGCAAATATTCATTGCTTTACCTCTACAATATTAACCATAGTTCACATCATAATAATATTTGATCTTGCATCTAGTCCCTGAGTATGGATTTGTAACAACATCAACATAAGGTATTCCAACCAATGCATCTCTACAAATAAGTATATATGCCAACTTCCAACATAATAGAAGTGAAAGATATTGTGATAAATAAGTATGATGAGAATATGGATTGGTCAAAAACATTCTATTTAAAAAATAATGGAATAAAAATAGATTGGATTTTGATTTTAAATTAAGGACATCCTAATACTAAGCTACCTCATAGATTATATTATTTTTGGATATGGTGGATTGACCTTCGTTAAGACCTAAAGCATTGGATTGCTCTGTGTTATTGGAGCAGGGCCTATTAGACTAATAGCTACAAGGGAGCTCAAAAGAGAAGGGAATTCACTGATTAACGTTGGTGTTTATATGTATATTAATTCATTTGATGTTTATTTTATAATAAATCATTACCATCTAATGTTTTTTTAAAATATTGTTACATTGGAAATATTCAGATAGGTAATAGTTGTTGTTGTAGGGGCTACACATAATTTTTTTCATGTACAAGGAAAATTAAGAAAAACATAATCTTTTACACCTCTAAAAAAAGATAAATACTTCAAAAAACCCAAAATAGCCAAGAAATTCAAAGGAAAAACCCCAAATGCCAAAAACTACCTTACCTAATTTCTTTAGAGGAAAATTGATTCTCTGGCAGGATTATGTATAAAACCCACTTGATTAAATTTAAGCACTATCTTCAAGTAACTAGTAGCTGAATAAAAGGAATTCAAAACATGTGGTGTTTCATTTATTATTAATATATGGAAGAAATGAAATAGCAATTTAGTTATACCAATCATCCACCTAAATAAAATTGAGAGAATTATCTCCTACAACTTAAGTAGGTTACAGTTAAATTCAATAAAGTTATAAACAATTTCTAATACAATACAAGGAGGTTTGTTTCAAAAAATGAAGAGAGTATAATAGTACCAACAAGTCTTACATATTAGTTAAATTTGATATGCTCAATGGAATTGGTCCCTCCAAATAATTTCCTTGAAGTATCATGAAATTGAACCATTTTACAAAATTTTATATTTGTATTTCTCTAATGTTTCATTCGGTCTCAACATTTCATAATAAAAATGATATATAAAAATACCCAATCTAGCTTGAAATCCACACATTAGATAAGTTATCTCACAATCTTTTAAGATGTGTCAAGTTCTAAATATTGCTTAGTATTTTACCAGTGAATTTATTGCTAGATTCCCAAAATACACCCACCAGGGAAAATATATTTGTTGAAATCATTTACATGTGATGATATTTTAACCTTGAGACTTTTTTTCTATCTAAAAAAATATATTCATGAAATAATATAAGAGATTCTTACAATTTTTGATCCAAGTGGATCCATGTACCATTCCATTTTTGAAAGTCTTCAATTTCTAGTCGAACCATTTGCACATCGAATAATTCATTGAAAGATTTCCAACTCTTCTTTCAAAACATAAAATGGAGTCTAGATGCTCGAGATATAACTTGCTAAAGTATTCTTGCGACAGGGAAATAATGTGTTGAAAAGTGACGTGGCATTGTTCAAATATGCCAAGTGGACCAGTAATCATTTGATACATGGCAGTATGATTTTGTACAAAAAATTTGGTTTAGTGTTTGTTTTTAGCCTCCAGTCTTTGACAGGTGGTCATATGAGGATCTGTGGGCCCTGCTATTTGCTCGTTGGGGTCCCTCAGCGAGGGTCAACACACTCTTGTGGAGGGGTGCCTTGGCCTCCTATTCTTCATGTATTATTATATTGAACATTATATTTAATTTACAAAGTCTTTTGAAACCCCACCAATGTGGGATAATTGTTTTTCACTTTGTAATAAGAAACCATAAACCAACACATGGCAGAACCACCAACCAACACACGTCATCCACCTTCGCCACCAACAAACCATGCCTAGACCACGTGTTTACCCACATTCTCCAATGGCAGCCTAAAGTAGGCATTCAGCTAAGTCTTGCACCAAAGTCTACCCCAAAAGGGACTTCGGCACTCATCAAGCTGCTGACCCTTAAAAAGCATGCAATCCATTTTAAAATAGCCAATGTGGGATAAAAAGATAAGAGATAAGGTGTTAAATGGAAGGCTAATTCCTTGAACCTAGCACCTCCCATGCAAAAAGATAAGCCTTGACCACTTGAGCCATGGGCTTGGAAGTGTTATAAAAGGAGCAAATATCTATTTGAAGGGGATTATGCAGCCGGTTGTGTAAAAAAATTAAGAAGGTTAAGAATTAATTTATGCCTTGTAAGGCCTTGGGCCATTATTTTTAGGTCTAAGATATATTTTTACACGTAAGCAGAGATCAGAGAAGGTGAATTGAAGACTTTTATTGATTTTGTAATCCATTTGTTGTACAAAATTAATGGAAATGGTCCTCACTTCAAATGAACCCGGAGACGTAGGCTATTGAAGCCAAACTCCATTATCAATTTGCTAGTGATTTCTTTTGATTTTTCTCTATTGTTTTATAATTCTAATCTTTATTTTAATTTTGGTTTTAATTTATTTATGAAAAATTTAAAGGAAAATTCGAGAAATAGAAAAATATTTTAAATGCAAAAGTGTTTTATTCAAATTTGCTACACTTGTATTTTTAGTTTTCAGATCAAATTTTTGGTATCAGAGTAGTTGTTATTAAATAGTGATTGCTAGTGTATGTTTACAAGGTCTAAATCCCAAAAGGGTGAAGGAAAACTCATTGAGTATAATCTAGAGATTGGCTCAAGGCGTGCTTCAAGGATGGCTGAAGAAGAGATAGAAGCTGAACAAGCCTTTCACTGAGCCTTTATGGAGATGAAAAACATGGTTGAGGAAATATACCATGATAAACAAGAGAAATCCAAGAATGAGAAAGGTGATTCATAAGAATTGAAAGGTAAAGAAACTAAAAAACCTTCTTCATTGGATGACAGTAAAAAAACTATGGAATCTCTCCCTTCACTAAAATTGGATATTAAGTTTGAATTACCAATGTTTAATGGCAAAGTTGATGCCAAAAAGTTGGATAATTGGATCAAGCAAATTGAAGTTTATTGCAGGGTCCAAAATATTGCAGGGGATGAATCAAAAATTCATTTGGCTACTCTTCATATGGGAGGCACAGCTCTCATCTAGTGGGAGAGTAAGTTGAAGGAATCCGAGCTTCAAAAAGGTAACTCAATTTCTACTTGGAATGAATTTGTTGAAGAACTCAGAAGTAATTTTATCCTTTAGGATATATGCAACAATCCATGATGGATTGGCAAAATTTTAGACAAGGAAAAGGCCAAAATGTTCAAGATTATACACAAGAATTTAGGAAAAAAGCTTTACTTTTGAATGTTCCTCTTTACACACAAGAAACATTGCTAAAATATATAGGTGGGATACATAGTTACTTAAGGCATATGATTCTTATGTTCAATCCCACTAATTTAGATGCAGTATATGTACAAGCCACTCATTTAGAGGCTAGAGGAAAACAATCAAAAGAATATTTTCCTAAAGTTGAAAGTAAGCAATCTAATATTAAGCAATCCAAAGGGGAAAGTTCATCAGGAAAGGGTAAACAAAAATCCACTTTTACTATTAAAAAAAAAGGAAAACCATTTTGTAATCATTGTAAGAAAAATCATGATGAGTCTAAGTGTTGGAAACTACACCCTGAGTTAAGGCCTAAAAAGTTTCAAAAGAAGGAAAAGAAGACTAATGTTGTGGTTCACGACTTAGGTTCAGATTCAGGTGATGAAACTAAGATCATAGCTATGGGATTACATAATGATTCTTCTCTTTCAGTTTCTAGCACTAAGTCATCAAATGATGCATCTTCTTATAAATAGAATTTTGTGCATGTTGATAAGAAAAGAAATGAATTGTTCCACATTAGAGTTGTTTCAAAACATACTAAGATTGACACTCTATTTGATAGTCGTTTCCAAGATAATTTAATTTATAAAGAGGTTGTTAAGAAGTTAGGCTTACAAACCAATCCCCATCCGAAGCCTTATCCACTAGGTTGGGTGTGTGACAATGCAAAGCTACAAGTCTCAAAAACTTGTAGACTGAGGTTTGCCATCACATCCAAGTTCGTAGATGAGGTTGAGTTGGATGTTGTCCCATTGGACATATGTGGGATTGTTTTGGGAAGCCCATATCTTTATGATAGAAAAGAAATATTTTATAAAGAGGAGAATAAGTACTTTCTTGTTAAGGATGGCATTGAATATATAGTCAGAGCACATCACATTAAAACAAGTCTTTATTTGGTTAAAGCAGGGCAAATGAAAAGACTAGTTAATTCAAGCAAGAATTTATGTCTCATGTTGATTAAGTCTAAGGAAAAATAATATTCTCAGGCTTTGGAAAATTGTGATCCTAAACACAAGAATGAATTGGTTGAAATCATTTCTACATATGATGATGTATTTCAAGATCCTAAGGGTATGCCCCCTAAAAGGGGAGTTCAACATGAAATTCAGCTATTGCAGGATTCTCCTCTCCCTAACATTGGCATGTATAGGTTATCAGTGGTGGAAAATGAGGAAATCAAAAAATAGGTAATTGATCTATTAGATAGAGGTATTATTCATCCAAGTTCATCTCCTATTGGTTTGCCCATTATTTTGGTGCCAAAGAAAGATGACACTTGGTGAATGTATGTTGATTTTCGTGCTTTAAACAAAATTACTATTAAGAATCATTACCCTCTTCCTCGTATTGATGATTTTTTGGATTAATTAAAACATGTTATTTATTTCACTAAGCTATATTTGAGAATTGGATATCATCAAGTAAGAATTAATGAAGGTGATGTGTGTAAAACTACCTTCAAAACAAAATAGGGATTGTTTGAATGGCTTGTTATGCCTTTCGGGTTGTGTAATGCCCTGACTACATTCATGAGATTGATGAATGATGTTTTTCGATAGTTCCTTGATGATTTTGTTATAGCCTGCTTAGATGATATATTGATTTTCAGCAAAACTTGGGAAGAGCATGTGATCCACATTAATAAAGTCATGGATGCATTACGAAGGGAAAAAATTTATTTAAAAATGTCAAAATGTGAATTTGGCAAGACCTCTTTGATATACTTGGGTTACATTGTAGGACATGGTGAATTGAAAATTGATCCTGCAAAAGTGGTAGTCATTATTAACTGGCCTACACCCACTAATACAACTGAGGTTAGAATTTTTCTTGGTGTAGTACAATTTTGGAGAAAGTTTATTGCTCAATTTTCATATATTGCATCACCTTTTCATTCTTTGACAAGTGTGAAACAGGTCTTTCAGTGGGGAGACAAGCATTAAAAGGCCTTCGACACTTTGAAAGAAAAGATAAGTACTCCTTCGGTCTTGGCACTTCCTAATATACAACAACCATTTGAGATTGAGATAGATGCAAGTGAGTATGCTATGGGAGCTATTTTAATGCAAGGTAATAAGCCAGTTTGTTATCATTCTGAAACCTTCACAAGTGCAGTAATAAAATATCCAACTTATGATAAGGAATTGTATGCATTGGTTCAAAGTGTTAAAAAATGGAAACATTACTTAATGGGCAAAGAAACAATAATACATATAGATCATCAACCCTTACAGTATCTCCAATCACAAACCAAAATACAACAGTCTAGACATTTTTGTTGGATGGGTTTCTTACAACAATTTCATCTTGTGATTAAGTATAAAAAAAGGTATTCAGAATAAGGTTGCAGACATGCTATATAGGCCTCCTATGGTTTTTGCATCTATTATTTTACAACATGGTTCTTTGTCTCATTAAATTTATAAAGAACAGTATGTTAATGATCTTGATTTTTAGGATGTCTATAAAGACTTGATGAGTAGTAGACAAGTAGAAAAATTGGACTATCATGTACACAATGATCTGTTGTATCATTTGGGTAAACTTTGAATTCCTCAAAATGAGATGGTGCACATGATTAGAGAAGCACATACTTCTCTTATTTTTGGTCATTTTGGAGTTTCTAAGATGGTTGCACATTTGAAAATGTATTGTTACTGGCCCCGTATGCAGGAAACTATTGCCAAATATATTAAGGGATGTACTCTTTGTGCCACAAGCAAACCTAGTAATAGGAAACTAGGACTTTACACTCCTCTACCTGTTCCTACTCGCTCCTGGGAAAGTATCTCCATGGATTTTGTGGGGGGCTTGCCTATGACACAAAGAAAACATGACTATTTATATGTGGTTGTGGATAGATTTAGCAAGATATGTGTTTTGATTCCTTGCACTAAGCAAATTACTAGGGAAGGCACTGCACACTTGTTTTTTAAGCATGTATGGGTTCATTTTGGTTTGCCTACTTCAATTATTTTTGATCGGGATTCTTGATTTATTGGGGAGTTTTGGTCAAATTTATGGGGACTAATGGACACTAAATTAAAAAAGAGCACTACATTTCATCTGCAAATTGATGGGCAAATAGAGGTTGTGAATCACACTGTGGTACATTTGCTTAGGGGTTATAGTAATAAACATCCAAAGTTATGGGATGAACAATTGTGTTACATACAACATGCATATAACTGAGCACTTCATTCCTCTACTATGAAATTTCCATTTGAAGTTTGTTATGGATAGGATACAGTTGTTGGTGAACCAAAAGAAGCCATTCGAGCTAAGAAATTCATTGAAAAAATATAGCTCATACATCAAACTATTCATACTCAATTGGAGAAAATTCAAGCCAAGTATAAAGCCAGACATGACAACCATTATATTGATCACCAATTTGTTATAGGTGATATGGTATGGCTTCACATCAGTAAGGAAAGACTAACATGTGAAGGTAAAAATTTGAAACCAATATGGTATGATCCTTTTTGGATTACGAAAAAAATTGGCACAAATGCTTTTTCGTTAGATTTACCATCTTACATGCAGATTTATTCAGTTGTAAATGTGGAAATCCTAAAGTTGTATGAGCCTCCAATGATAATTGATCATGATGAAAGTGTATCTATTCCTTCTATTGATGATTTTGCTCTTGAATATCTAACAGAATTATAGGAAGATACTATTCTTGACAGGGATGTGTGGACTTCACGAAGAGGTGATGTTGAATATCTTCATATTGGTCTAAAAGGGATGCACCCAAACAAGTCCAAATGGATGGAAGCCAAAAGGGTGAGGGAGAAATACCCTCACCTCATTACCAATTAATTTCAACTTTTGGAGGTCCAAAAGTTCCCAGTGGGGAGGAGTGAACTAGGTGGATCCATGTACCGTTCCATTTTTGAAAGTCTTCAATTTTTGGTCGAACCATTTTCACATCAAATAATTCATTGAGATATTTCTGACACATCTTTTGGAACTTAAAATAGAGTATAGATGCTCGAGATATAGCTTGCTGAAGTATTCTTGCGATAGGGAAATAACATGTTGAAAAGTGACCTAGCATTGTTCAAATACACCAATTGGACCAATAATCATTTGACATGTGGCAATATTATTTTATACAAAAAAGTTAGTTATGTGTTTGTTTTTAGCCTCTGGTCTTTGATAGACGCTCATATGAGGATCTGTGGGCCCCGTTATTTACTTGCTAGGGGCCCTCAACTAGGGTCGACACACTCTTGTGGAGGGGTGCCTTGGCCTCCTATTCTTCATGTTTTATTGTATTGAACATTATATTCAAGAGTCTGTTGAAACCCCACCAGTGTGGGATAATTGTTTTTCACTTTGTAATAAGAAACCACGAACCAACACATGGCAGAACCACTAACCAACACACGTCATCCACCTTTGCCACACACAAACCATGCGTAGACCACGTGTTTACCCACATTCTCCAACGGTGGCCTAAGGTAGGCATTTAGCTAAGTCTTTCACCAAATTCTCCCCAAAAGGGACATCGGCACTCATCAAGGAAGCTGCCAACCCTTAAAAAGCATGCAATCCATTTTAAAATAGCCAATGCAGGATAAAAAGATAAGAGATAAGGTGTTAAAGGGAAGGCCGATGCCCTGAACCCACCACCTCCCATGCAAAAAGATAAGCCTTGACCGCTTGAGCCACGAGCTTGGAAGTGGTATAAAAGGAGAGAATATCTATTTAAAGGGGATTATGCAGCTGATTGTGTAAAAGAATTAAGAAGGTTAGGAATTAATTTATGCCTTGTATGGCCTTGGGCCATTATTTTTAGGTCTAAGAGATATTTTTACAGGCAGGTAGAGATCAAAGAAGGTGAATTGTAGACTTGTATTGATTTTGTAAGCCATTTGTTGCACAAAATTAATGGAAATGGTCCTCACTTCGAACGGACCCGGAGACATAAGCTATTGAGGCCGAACTCCATTATCAATTTGCTGGTGATTTCCTCTATTTTTTCTCTGCTATTTTATAATTTTGATCTTCATTTTAATTCTGGGTTTAATTTCTTTATTCAAAATTTAAAGGAAAAGTTAGGAAATAGAAAGATCTTTTAAATGCAAAAGTGTATTATTTGAATTTGCTACACTTGCATTTTTAGTTTTCAAATCAATTGTGTTAGATTATGTAATTTGGTAAATGTTGAAGATAGTCTGATGAACTAATTAGAAGATAGATGCCTGGACATGAAAATATAGAAATGCACAAATTTTATCAATATTAGTGCTCCATTGAATTACAATTGCAAACTACTGATAATCTCCTACTAAAAATAGCCAAAAAATTCAAAGGGAAAATCCAAATGCCAAAAACCACCTTACCTAATTTCTTCACAGGAAAATTGATTATCTAGCATGATTATGAATAAAACCCATTTGATTAAATTTAAGCACTATCTTCAAGCAATGAGAAGCTGAATAAAAGGCATTCAAAGCATGGAGTGTTTCATTTCTTTTGAATAGATAGAAGAAATGAAATAGTGAGTTAGTTATACCAATCATACACCTAAATAAAATTGAGATAATTCTCTCCTGCAAATATTGGAATCCTTTGTAGAAAGGTAATTTGTGAATACAAACATTGTTTAGAATGACTCACAATAGATAATATCCTTAATCTAATTGAATGATGATTTCAATGTTCATAGGGTCATCTTTACCATTTGGAAATTTTATGCTCGCAATATTTAACATGTTTAACTCACTAATATCTATACATTTGAATAATAATAGTCAATTTAATGTATATTTTCATAAACAATGGGCTTTATAAAACAAAAAAAACATGCATAGTAAATCATTCACAAAAAGAATTTATCTCTATGGATAAAGCATACAGACTCAAATTACTATTCGCATTAAAGCACAATCTTTGAAGAATGAAGTAGCATAGAAAAGATAACTACTATTGAAGTTTTTTGGACAGTATTGACATAATTGGGAAAAGATGTTTTGTCAGATGCAAACCCTTAAATATAAGCAACCAACATTGAAATCTCATATATATTCATGACTCATAAAATATACTAAAGGTAGTAGCCTACGATGATTAAGTACCAAGGATTCATTTCATAGCAGAAAAAGGTGACAATGAAAGCTAACATATATCTGACTATCCTACTACAAATAATAATGGGTTGGATTGAAACCATTTCTTATGCTCCAAAGTACAAGCATAATGTGAATCATTCATAATTTTTTCTACATAAAAAGAGATGAAAAATACTCCAACAAAACTAGATTTTTAGAGGTTATCATTAATTTTTTTTAAACGCCCATAAAATAAAAAGAAAACAAGCAAAATAATAGAATATAATTGACCTACTAGAAACACAAATTCCCAAAAAATTATCGAGATGAGGGCCAATGTTTATCATTTTATGGCAGTCAAAATAAATACAAAAAGAAAAATTAAAGCCTCCTTTATTGGGGACTCAATCTATCTATTTATTTAAATGACAAATAAATGCAACTGAAACTACTTGCCAGAACATTTTTCTTTCACACTAAAAAAGAGCTTTCATAAATGAAACAGAGCCCCATTGAATCCTAAAATCTAAATTTAAAAGAAAAAAAAAGGGGGGGAAATCTATTATTTGTTCATAGAATACATGCCTATTCAGATGTGGCTTCTTCGTCTACTCCCAGCTTGATGTGCTTTATCCTACCCAATAGCATGAGAAATGGACCTAACCCTAACCTTAGACTTGAGGAATAATGTTTTTACCCTTGTTTTGGCATGTTGGCATGAATCCTTGCAATGTTTAAAGTCTAATACTTTGGCAAGCTCTTTCTTGACAAGTAGCCTTGATTATTTACTTCATATTGGGTCTAAGAATAGTCCAAGAGAATTTCTTGGTGTCATCTAATTGCCTAAACTAACAGTGTGACAGCTCTACCTTGATTGATGTGAAATGGCTCATAACATGTAAATATATCTTCAAATAAAATTGCACCAAAAATGTTATTTTATATCTTGGTTAAAGAACATGTATCTTGATTTTGTTAATTTTTTAGATCTTTCCTAGCACATAAATCAATGCATGGTGATTGGTCTAGAAAATAAGCATTAATCAATGGTAAATAAATTTAAAATCATATAGTGCCCTCCAAGACTAATAATGCAGCATGAATGGAACCATATTTAATGGAATATGAAACCCTTTTGAATTTATATTGCAAAATGGGAAAATGGTGTTCTTTGTTTATCCAAATATCAGAGCATTTGGTGTCCACTAAAGAAAAATATATACTTTTAAAAATGTTATAAATATCACTTTTTAACATTTTATGCTAGTTAAATACATGCATAGTTTGATGAATCCGACTATGACAACAACTTCTCTTCGTAAATAGAAATATAATGATTTTCTAAAATTCTATTTTAGATTTATCAAATACAAACTACCCTTCATTTAAAAATCATTTCATAAGTTTTATACGCACTTTTCCTTGTGTAAACTTTTGGTGTAGATTTGTATCATACATGTTTTGTCTACGTGATTAATTATACTTTTTTATAGTCTTAGAGGCTATTCAGGTCATTTGAGAAGATTTGTCACACATTTAATGGAATGTGTGGTTTCATTCTCTCTCTCTCTCTCCCACCTATATATGTACCTTTCTCCCTTTGTATTCAATATCCAAAGTTAGTGAATATTTTGGATTTCTCCCTTTTGATTTGTCTCATGCAATTATCTTTTCTGATTTTAATTTGATACAACTCTTTGGTATCATGCACTCACTTCTTTTCTCATGTGACCATTCGACCTTAGCATTCACCTTATCCAAATTGGGATCAAACTCTGATATGGTATCAAAGCCACCCATGGTAAACATTAATCTAGTGATTCATTTCTAAATTTTTTATAAACTATTAAGATTTGTTCCATAAGCAGTATTGTAGATCTATATTATTTTTCATTAAGATCTATCCATTAATTTTATCATACATTTGCATGCTTTGTAATGTTGGTCTATGGAAGCTCGTTAGAGATCTAATGTTATTGCAGTTTAATCAAATTCACTTCGGCTTGGAAAAAGGCATTTTTTTCTTGAGGAAACACATTTTCCATCACATTGTCTTTTATGTGGCTTTCTAGTTTAAAGATAATTTTTCAATCTCACGCTTGGTTTACCATCTGTCTGTTCAAGATATTACTTCTCTTGAACCATAATTAATCATGCTGACATTTTTATGGGTTTGGTTCACCATGGTATCATATTTTTGGATCATTTTCAATTTTGACATTTTGTTAAAAAATGCAAAAATTATGACATTTTTAGTAACTACTACAAAAAATCAAATATTATAATTTGGAGATTGTTGTTGAAGGTTTCTTCAAAAACAAGCTAAGTATAATCAAGTTTCCCCTAATGTTTTTAGCAAGTTAAATTATTTTTTTAATGGCTTGATTTAAAACAAGGGAAAATAAGATACTTTTATTTTAATGCACAAGTAATGCATAATAAAATTAGTCAAGTTTAACATTGTTAGTGGATATTTTTTATTATTTTTTATAAAAAATATTTTGTGGGAAATATTTAAAAATAAAGTGTTATTAATTTTTTCACTTTCTCACATTGTACTTGCTTCTTTGGATGCATTATCATTTGAGTCTGATGTCCTCTTTTGTTTACAAAATCTCATCTTTTGACTTATTGCACTGATTGCTCAAGATGCACTATCATCTAAGTCTGACATCTTTTGATCATGAATTTGAAATAATTGGGTGGTTCACCATTTAATAGTTAAGAGAGGTGTCCTTCCCTCATTACATTTTACTTGAACTTTAATTTTTGTAACAACTTCAACTTTCACTAATACTATATGTCATTTTTGTACTAATAGATTCAAGCTCAATCGTCCCACTAATGAATAACCATCGGTAATGAAACTAAACTAAATGCAAATGCAAAGATAGTTAAGTCATCTAATCATATTGATGAAACCTATAGATTATTATGTCTTTCTATAGCACCTGATCTTTTATTTCACTTAGAGCCTACCAAATCACCTCATGATGTATGAACCATTCTAGGTAAATTATTTGGGGATCAAGATGTGATGAGAGGTCATGAGCTTGAGAATGAACTCATTAGCCTAAGTCCTGATAACTTTGACACCCTTTAGTATTTATTCAATAAGTTCAAGTCCTTGAGATTGAAGTTGAAAAAATGTGGGATAAATAAATAAGATAACCAACTTGTTCACTCTATACTCTCTAAACTAGGTCTTGACTATTCAATCTTTGTCTCTACTTTTCATGCCACTAAAAGTGTTTTAGGCATTACATGGAAAATCCTCTCTTTAGATTCTTTCATTGTCAACTTAATTAGGGAGAAAGATAAGTTGATCCAGATGGGCACATTGAAGTCCACAAAACCTCAATCCCTATTTGTTAGGAATGGGAATACAAAGACTTCCAACAAAGAGAAGAAGAAGAAGGAAGATCAAGAGAAGAAGAAAGAATCAACCTCTGATAAAACCAACACTAAAGCCTCCTCTTCCAATGGCAAACCTAATAAAGAGAAGGTTGAGTATGCCTAATGTAATAAAAATGGGCATGATTAAATTAAATGCATGAAGAAGCAAATAAATCACCTAACTCATCTCCTAGAGAAGAAAAACATAGGTGTTCCTGAGTCCATCAAGTAAAATCCATCTACCCAAGATTCTACTAATGTAAAGGGTAAAGAGAAATAGAAATAAAAGGGTAAGGCTCCTTTACTTGTTGCAGCTTCAATATCTTTGAGGGTCATTGACTCAGGTGATTCTCACCACATGAAATCTTCACTACTTGATTTTTCTTCTTTAGAGCCTTTAAGCATGTTTTCTATCAATTTGGTTGATGACATTTATGTACCTATTTTAGGGAAAGGGTCTATTGAAATGGAAGGAGGAACATTCAATAATGTTCTAATTTTCCCTTCCCTTTCAACCAATCACCTATCAGTGTATCAAATAGCTCATATCAACAAAGGCATGAGGATTGAGTTTTAACCAAATTCAATTATCATCAAGGAGCTACATAGTGATACTACAGTGGCAATGGGTAGGGAAGATCACCAAGCTAGGTTATATATCTTCTCATATTTTTTAATTGATTCTTCTCTGATAACATTGTTAACTCATTCAGAGGGAGTTACCAAATTATGGCATGAGCAGTTTGGCCACCTTAATTACCGCTACCTTGAATAACTTAGAAAAAATGACATGGTCATAGGCTTGCCTTGAGTCCAATTCTCTAAGGGACTTTGTGAGGGGCGTTCTCTCAAAAATATACTAAAGTAAGATTTGACAAAGGGACAAAGACAAATGTTGAAGGGCTTCACAAGAATTGGAATTAGTACACAGTGATGTATCTAGGCCTTTTCGTAATCTATCTTTTACAAAGGATAAGTACATTGTCACTTTCATTGATGATTTCTCAAGATATACATGGGTCTAATTTATTAACCAAAATTCTAAAGTGTTTGAATATTTTTCAAGACTTCAAGGCAATTATTGAGAAATAATATGATTAATCCATCAAGGTTCTTCAAACTAACAATGGAGGTGAATATGTCAGAAATAGATTTGAATAGTTTTGCACCATAGAGGGGATTGATTTACAATAGACAGTTAATTATAGTCCTTCATAGAATAGAGTTCCAGAATGTAATAATAGGTCCTCAAAAGAGATGGCTAGTTGTATTATTCACTCTAAGTCTTTGGAACCTAAATGGTTCCTCACAAAGCTTTGAAAGGCATAACACCCTTTGAATCTTGGCATGAAAGGAAACCTGATGTTGAGCACCTTAAGTTTTTTAAATCTCTAGAGATGGCTCATATACCAAAGAAGATATTGAAAGCTATGGAACCTCAATCCAAACCTTGTATCTTTGTAAGTTATCTAGATGGTGTCAAGGGGTACTACCTTCTACATCTAACCATACATGAGTTTTTCATTGACAAGAGTGTTCAGTTTCAAGAGAGTCCTATGGACTCAACACTTAACACTTCTTTTCTTTCATTGGATTCACTCAAACTTGATTTTTTTTATGACTCAAATCATCTAGATCTAGTTCCTAAGCCAGGGTACTCTTCTTCTTCTAGTTTTGATAGTGAGGTTACTGATGGGGAGTATTCTACATCTACCTCTAGTCATGTTTTAGAGGATGATGAGTTGACACCTGACTCTCCCACATCTGGGCCTCTTTGGGATAGGTAGACACTTCATACTATAGGAGCTTGGGTAGGGGATCTAGTAGATGATAGATGTACTTGGATAGATCATCAAAGTGGTTGACATGTTTGTTATTTCAATTTTGGATCCAAAATTTTTTTGAGAGGCTTTAGGCATACCTGAGTGGAATGATACTATGTAGGAATAATATTCTTTTTGATCAAAAATCACACTTTCGATTTGAATTCCCTTCTTAAGGGAGAGAATATGGTATAATGTAGGTGGATTTATCAAACCAAGTTTGTTGTAGATCGGTCGATCAATAAGTATAAGGCATGATTGATCACCAAGGGTTTTTCACAAGTAGCCAAAATTGAATACTCAAATACCTTTACACCTATTGTAAATATGACTTTGATATAATTCACACTAGCTATAGCCAAAACACATGGTTGGGATGTGCACCAAATGGATATGAAGAGTGCCTTTCTTCATGGAAACCATAAGGAGGAGATCTAAATGGAGAAACCACCTGGGTTTGCTTAGGATTCATCCTTTGTTTGTAAACTCAAAAAATCCATTTATGGCCTCAAACAAACCCCTTGGGCTTAGTATGCTAAGACAAATTCTTTCCTCCTTACTTCAGGTTTCACCAGGTATCATTTGGACCCCAATGTAGATTTTTTATGGTAGGATGATTCTTTTTATGGTCCTTTATGTTGATGATCTTTTGATCACCAGGGGTTCCTCATTAGCTATTATATTGGTGAAGATAGCCTTACAGGACATATTTGACATGGTAGACTCGAGTCTTCTATATTACTTCCTTGGAATTGATATTTTACAGTGTGATTTAGGGATTTCACTTAAACAACCCAAGTATGCTCTCGATCTTTTACCTTAGATTCACATGGTTGATTATAAGCCATCTCTGACTCCCTTTCTATTAGGAGTCAAACTTGAGGCTTATTTTTATACACCTTTTGTTGATGTCACTTAGTATCAAAAACTTTTTAGCATCCTCATTCATCTGAATCATAGTAGGCCTGATATTTCAAATGCAATGGGAATTATCTATAGATTCATGTAGGAAGCCCATGAGTTGTACTAAAAAATAGCTACGAGGATATTACACTACATTTAAGGCTCTTATAGATTCAAGATTCATTACATATTTGGCATAGAGGTTGACATGATTGGTTTTACAGAATCAGGTTGGGCTGGTGATACTCAAAATCACAAGTCCACTTCAGGTTACATCTTTTCTTTGAATTTTGGTCCCATCAATTGATCTGTCATGAATAAAAATGTTGTTTTTATATCATCCATAGAGGTAGAGTATAGGGGAGATATTAAGCGCATCTAGTGAGGTTATTTGGCTTCAATGGATTCTATTTGAGTTTGGAATTCCTTTCAAGCATCCCACCATCATCTATTATGACAACTAGACTAGCATATAAATATGTAGGAATCTAATTCAGCACTAGTAGACCAAACACATTGAGATTCACATGAATTTTATCTGGGAGATTATTCATGGTTAGGTCATTGACTTGAAATTTTGCTAGTCTTCCAATCAAGTTGGATATATCTTTAACAAACCCTTCACTGAGAGCAAGTTTATTTATCTATGAGATCTTCTTGGGGTGTGGTCTACATCAGTAGTTACATCATCTCTAGGGGGATTTTATCCTCTTCACTTCTTCTATACATATATTTTTTGGAAGATTTTTTCCTATGGATTTTCTTGTTTTTTCTATTTTATGAGAGATTGCTCTGTACTTGGGTACCTCATCAGGCCTCATTATCGGGACCTAATTCTCTAACCCACCTAAGCTATTCTTAAAGGGGGTTGTTAGTGTATACTTTTATCTTATGGGTTTTGTGTACATGGTTCATTATGTTTGTTTAGGGTCTTAAACACCATTTGGCTTTTTTGGGAAGATTAGTTCCACATTGACTTGAATGTGGGGTTTCACTCTCTCTCTCTCTCCCACCAATATATGTACCTATCTCCCTTTATATTCAATATCTAAAGTTAATGAATATTTTGGCTTTCTCCATTTTGATTTGCCTCATGCAATTCTCTTTTGTGATTTCAATTTACTACAGCTCCTTGGTGGTGTGCACTCACTTATTTTCTCCTATGACCATTCAACCTTCTCATTCACCTTACCCATACTAGGATCAAACTCTAATACAAACATATGTTTTCCTTGCCACTTTTGGGCTCAAGAATAATTTATTTAATTTTTTTTAAAAAATTAATTCCCTCAATTTTACTCCTTAAATTATAACTAAGATCTATTATAACAATGTTAACAATGTAGCTTAATGTTGATTTGGCTTTAATATATTTAAAAACATAAAGTTCATTGATCTATATTTGTATTGACCAACATAGGATATTATAGGAATTAGTTAAACAAATAATGTTTCTGATCCAGACATTGAGAAGCTTTGGCAAAACATACTATTTTAACAATTCTAATGTTTAATGCCAAAAAATTAAATAATATTCTCCTACATCATTTCAATTCTTGTAAAAAATTGTATTAAATATCAATGAGATCATATAGATTGTTACCTAGAGAAAATTTTAGAAAAATATGATTAAATATTACCAATGAATATTATCATTGTTGGACAACTCAACAACATGGTCTAGCTAATAAAACTACTATGGAGCCATAAAATGGACACGTTCCTTGTTATGTACATGTCAATAAATTAGAATTATTTACATTTACTGTATGCATTTTAATTGGAAACATTTAATCATATGAGAGTTTTTAAAATGGTATTTTACCATGAATTTATTTTATACCATTTTTTTAAATTAATCTCAGATTACAAATTTCAATACAAAGATAGGTACTAGCTACTATGCATCTCTTGTTTTTATAAAGCAATCATTTGTAATTATTTAAGGATTTTAAATACATAAATACACCCCATAATCACAACATATTAATTATGCCTCATAATCACAACATATAAAATATGGGTAATGTCTACCATTATTTATATAATTTATTTAACCTTTAATTTATCTCGAAACTTTAAAAAAAAACTCAATCTTTTGGTTAAATATCTACAAGTTGATCTTCAATATTACAATTAACAAATTAAATTGTACAATTTTGAATAAATTCTTTAGTTTATAATGATGATGAATCTCCACATGTTTTCTTCTTGTATGATACATAAGATATTTTTTGTATTTATATTGTACTTTTTTTTATAATAATAAAATATTAAATGCTAGTTTTGTGGAAAATATAATTCAACATGTATTATTATCAACCTTACTATACTAATTCATACTCTACCTTGTTGGAAATGGTTCAATTGTAGGTTACATTTCAATACACCATTAGATAGCCCATTGTTTAATGTTGAACACAAAAATTATAGTAAATATACAAAGATCCATGCATCCAACCCACTTAGAATCTGTAAAACCCATCAAAGACATATCACCGCATGCCAAATATTATATCCCAAAATTTATATTTCTTTTAACATATCTAAAACTTATTTTAATTACTTTCTACTAAGGAATTATAATAGATGACACAATCCTTTAAACTAGACTAACCTCATAAGTAATATCAAACCTAGTTATAGTCAAATAGATTATTCTCCTAACTAACTATCTAAACAATTGCATGCACACATGCACATGCGTGCGCATGCACGTGTGCACATGCACGCGCGCGCGTGCACACACACACACACACACACACACACACACACACACACACACACACACACACACACACACACACACACACACACACACACACACACACACACACACACACACACACACACACACACACACACACACACACACACACACACACACACACACATTAATCATCAATTGTAGATGATTTGATCTTTCATCTAGTGTAGTAGCAACACTAGTAATATAAAAACCTCCTACCCTAGTCTATTGTCTTACCACCCTCAAATATACCTTAACTATATCATTATACCAACTATTTTGAGCTTGAACTAGGATATAAATTGTGTTAATGATATGATCATGTCTTTTGGTGTGCTTTTGAACTTTGAAACTTGTTTTTCCTTTTGAAATTGTCATTTTCTTTATCTTTTTTTTCTCTTTGATATCTTAGCTTATTAATTTTTTGTATTTTTTCTATTTTTATTTGAAACTTTAAAATTATTTAATAAACTCTCAAAATTGGCATTTCAATGATGATTATACCCTTTAGGTGTCTTGAAGCCCACTTGGCCTTACCACGCCTCACCTTGTTTGCAAGCGTCAAATCTTGACATTGTCTTAATTACTACAATATATCCCCATTAATTGTGTATTAATGTCACAATAGACTTTAAAAAATTTATTTAGAGGCCTCAAACTCTCTCCAAGACTTCAATTTTCACCTTAAGCTCTCATTAGCCTTAAAATCCTTGTAGCCCTAAAAACATTCAAGCCTCCTTGTGTAGAAGAATGTATAGATGATCTTGAGAAAATAAAGATATTTTTGAGAACCTAGTATCCCTTAACAGCTCCATTCAAAATTTGATGACCCAAATCTAAGTGTAAGTACACTTATTTACCCATTTTCTCTCTCCAATTAGGTCTCCATTTGCCCTTCATGCCTAAAACTAGGTTTTAGCTCCACAAGAATCCCACACATGTGAAACTTAGGGAACATGTTTGATTAACTTTACCCATTAATTTAAAATTATCCATGCTAATTTTTATCTCTTGAAACCCTTTATGGATATGTGAACCATGAAAAGGCTAAAACCCTAGCCTAAGTGCTTGTATATGCTTAAGAGACATTTGAATTGGTTTCCAAAGATATTTTCAAGTTATAATGCTTTGAAATGATCTATTGAGGTTTGAAACATATTATTAAAATTTGATCTACTGAGGAAAGATCACTTGAAGTACTTTATATCCCTACATATAGGCCTTTTAGCTTGTAAAATAGTGCATTCCTATCTTCATGGCCAACTTGATGACTTGGTTGGTTCATATATGACCTTGAAGGACCTGATAAGGAATGTGAATGATTGTATATCCTTTATCCATGTCTGATAGACCTTTATACCTAGTTTATAAACCATTTCACATGTTTCTTCTTCACAAAATAACCTACAACCAAGCTTTTAGGCCTAATCTGTATACCTGTACTCTTCAAATGTACTATCAAGTGTGTCATTTAGGTCTCCATGGGAGTTGTTAGGATCAGTAAAATCATTTATCATCCACACTAGTCCATATTTTTGGTTCCTATTTGTACACCTATTGTGTTCAGCCTTGTAAACTTGAGAAGATGGCAAACATAGATGATAAAGCCAAATTATGTCATTATCATCATGGAGGGATTTAACATCTAGATGGACTGAACATAGACAATGACTGGAAGACACCAATAGATGTTAGGGTTAGTTCCCTAATACTTCTAGCTCTACTTGAACCAAGGTGAGAGGACCTAAGGGGTATCGTGTTCTCATAGAAGGATACAACAGTTCAATCTCCAGGGGATTATTGGTATAAAAAAATCTGACAAAGTATAACCAAATTTTCACAATCCACTTTGGAAGAGTTGTCATAGAGACTAGGAAAATGCTCTTAGATCAAACACAAGCTACTAAAGATAGATAGAAAATTTAATTGAAATCTTCATTTCTAAATAAAATTATGATAATTGAGGGCCAAAATGGGAGATTAAAATGCTAGTCTTTGAAGAACAAAACACAGATATATTTCAGATTTGCAAGATTCATGCATCTAGGGGAAAATAACAATCAAGATACTCAATAGCATATATTATTTATAGGGTTAGGATGGGTAGGATGAGTTAGATACATATCAGAGAGTGGTGGTTGCTTTCAACAGAGGGAACTCCTTCAATATCCATGATATCATTCATTCAAAGATGCAAAATACCAAGAAACAAGATAAATAAATTATCAGGAATGGTTTGCATTCATTGGTGCCAATCCAATACAAACATTCAAATGATACTTGAAACCCTAAAGCATACATTGCAAGTTAGGTCTCATACACTTTCTCCTGTCAACTCTATAAATATAGGATGCCCTAAAAATATTATCCACATAACATTCCAAAATCACAATGTAGAAAGGAATTCATAATTCAATTCTATGCAAAGAATGACTACCATTAAGTGACATAAACTAGATAACCAATCAATAGAGCATGAATAATGTGTTATTGCATTTCATTAACAAGATGCAGTATAAATCACATGAATTTTCCATTAACATGAAAATAAATATTACATACATCAGTGTTAAGAATGTTAACATGGGGAAATGCATAATGGCTTTACTCTAAAATAGGGGAGACATATACATGTTCTCATAGTTTGATAATGAATATATAGCTACAATCACCTTATCAAGAGAGATAAAACACATCATAAGGATCCCAAAATAAAACCAACAACCTAGAAACAACCTTTGCAAAGAGGAGATTTATTCAAGCTGAATAGCCTAAAACCTAAGAAAACTAATAACCACCTTGTAAAGAGGATAGACCCTCTTTACTTATAAAAATTTCTCACCTATAATATTCCTCTAAAATGCTCTAGCTAGAAGATGCCCTTGATCACACCTAGAAGCTCATACTTTGCAAGGAAATCATTATAGTAACTACTTGTCCATGTATGATGAATTTTTCAAACAAAATTTGATATGATTGGCCATAAATTTTAATGCAATTGGGATCGAGGGAGAATATTTTTTCTTGAGAGAAAAATAAACTTTGTCTTCATGTGTAACTAATTTACCATGCATCCAACTAATAATTTTCCGGGTTATAAATGTGTGGACAACTACCCTCCTCCTTGTGTAAGCCAAAGAATGCCCCTTGCTTTTTAATGATGGCATCAAACTACTCTAGCTATGACGGAGGCAATGCAGGATCCATTTCCATTTGAATATGTTTCCAATGACCCACCTTAGTTTCAAAACCCCTACAATAATTTTCTCATCCATGGGGGTCTTTGACATAAGCCAAATATTTGGAAATGACACTTAGCATATGTTTTTTCCTTTTTACCTTTTGAGTTTTCCCATGTTTTTTCTTTTTCCTATTTTTATTTTTAGGATTGCTTTCAAAATTAATACTAATATATGTCATATTTTACCTAATTTTGCCTAATGTGGAAATTTGAACCCCTTTTGTAATTTTGCATCTTTTTGGTCTAGTGGGATTTTGGGATTCAACTACAACTTTACAACTTTTTGGTCATGGTGGGATTTTAGGATCTAGGTGTGAATTTAGACAGTGGTAGGATTATGAATCTCTTATGCACATTTGCAATTTACAATTTCAAAACTTGTAAATGCATGTTGTATTTCCACCCAAAAGTTTCATTGTAGACTTAGGAACTTCAAATGCAATTTTCAAATTGTAAAATGCAAAGTTGTCTTTGGCTTAAAAACTTTTGCTTTTGCCTTTAGATGTTTAACTCTCATTAACCTTTGACTGTGGACCTCATACAACATGCAGCTCATAAAATCATTGCTTATACTATGGAATAATTTGAACCCATCCATGAATCCACCAGAAGTAAAGGAACCCAAATTATCTCCTAAACCTACTTAATATTTCAAATTGATGTCTTGTTCTAAGTAAACCCATAAATTCAACATAGTTCTCTACGCCATTCTTGAAGTAGTTGAATATATGTAAGATTTACTATTTTATTCTAGGCCATATAAATTCATCCATATTCATCTTTTTTGGAGGCAAAGTAAAGGCTTCTATCTCTGAAGGCATATAATAAGTGGGAGAAATGAATTCCCTTGCATTAATTTTTTATATCTCTATTATCTTTAATTTGGGGTGAAACACTCAGAGCTGGGCATTCGAGACTTGAGAGTAGGAGATAATTCACAAGGGATGATGCTCAAAGAGGGGAATTATTCATTAAGTGATTCTCCTGCATAATGGTTGGAAATAACAAGAGCATCGTGTGTTGACTTAGAAAAACATTTATCTGTACACAAGATCAGATCTTTGGCTAGAGAGGCCTCCACTTCAACTTGTCTGAGTGAATGCAAATAATTATTTATGTTTTTCTCTATTATATTAGCTTAATCTAGCATCTCTTGATGATTTTTATGTGTATCTTCTAAAGCAACCTTCTAATTTTTTACTTCTAATTTGGCATTCCTTACATCTTCATGTGCAGCATCAACCACATGTCTTGCATTACTAGCCTTAACAATCACTTCATGTAGATCCAACATGAGGTCACCCATGGCCTCCTTACTTTTCTCTTATTTCATATTTGTTATCTCTATGTATCAAATGCCATCTGAGTTTATGCCAGATGTGAAAATAATATATGTTGGGAAAAAACAATCTTGATTAATTCAAATAAGGTCTCCAACCTACAACTTCTTCTAGGGGATTTACATCCATCTCCTTGCAGTCAATATTTATTGATACAAAACCCTCACTTGCCTGAAAGAAAGGGGATTTGAAGAAATACCCATACTACTCGATCAACCGTGTAATTAAGTTGTGTGAACTCTTTAATCCATGTCATGTCAATTTTAGGGGATGAAACATTATTTACTCGAGGATATTAGGATGTAAGGTAGAGGGTAACCTAAACCACACCTAGAATTTTTATTTCCAATTACTACTTGACCGAATGATAACACATGCCTATTCATACATTCAATATATTTTTTGATCCCTTCATTCACTTTATACATCACAAGTTTTGGAAAATCAACTACATATTGCAATTTGCAATTGCTAAGTTGTTTTGTGGCATTGGAGTTCTACTAGACATCTCCATCGGGTCCCACTCTTTCCTTTTGTTGTGGGTAGAGGAAATATGGATGCAATTTGAAAATTACATACTTGAAAATGGATGTGTATTCTCTATCAAGTATTTCCACTAGCTACCCTTTGAAACTCTCCACGTGTTCAACAACTTTATTATAGGTTTTGGAGTCTTAGATACATTTTACAAATCGCACAATGCAAACTTACACTTTGCCTTTATTTTCCTACTTGGGAATTCTGCCAACACCTCATGTGGTCCTTTGATTCACCTAATCAATACCTCACTTCACTTTTTTAAAACATTGCTTCATCCTTTTTATTTTAAAATTTTCACTTACCCATGCCCCCACATGGATAGGTCAATACCCCTTTGAAATATTTGTTGTCCTTCCAAACCCTCCATGTGGGCTTCAACATATAGCATGGGTTTTTTCCTTACTATCTTGCATCTCAAAGCTTATATTTTGACTTTTATTCTCTATTTGAAAACCATGCAGTAGACTAGGGAACTTGATGTGCATGCAACAATTTGTTAGTTTGAAAAATTGCTTTTTTATTATTTTCTGTGCTAATATTTTTGCCAACTCATATGCCACAGGTTTTTGGAGTTGATGTGCTAATTGTAAGTTCATATATAATTCAAAGTTGCATTTTGATTAAAATTTTTGTTGGGATCCTTCAAACATCTCACTTACCTTTGCCTTCATGTGGTTGATGTGTACTTCCTTGGCATAGCTCTGAATGCTAATTGCAATTTGGAAAAATGAAAATTTACAAAGTTACTTTTTACTTTAAAATTTTTTCCAACCCCCATGTGTTTTGAAAACCTACATTTACCCTTTGACTCCACATTGAATTTGGATCATGATTTTGAGTGTGCTTCCTTAAAACATTTGCATGGGTTTTATTTATGTGACCATTTTTCCCTTTAGTACAATGTGAGCATTCAACCCAAGGAATATCGTTAGTGTGGGCTTTTGAAAACATATTATAATTTGAAATTCTAAATGGCTATTGTAACACCCTCTAGAGTCTCCACTCCTTTTTAAAACCTCGATAGACCTTCATATGCCTTTAATATTATGTATATTGAACTTTGTATTTTGATTTTGTTTTTCCATTCCATATCTTTGCCATTGTAAACCCTTGGGCACTTAGACTTAGTATTTTTGAAATAATTAGTTATTTTTATTCTTCCCAACTAAAATTTTACCATGGACCATGGACCCTACAACCAAAACCTACCAAAAATATGAAAGTGGTTAATTGTTAGTTGAAATCAAGAATTGTAGGCTTTACATAACTTGATTATAAGAGTAATATTTTCATAACCTAGGTGAACACACATTCATATTGGGGGAAATAGTTATACATTTTAGGCACTCACATCTCAAAAATAGGGTACAAATTAATCAACTCATATTTGAGCACTAACATTGGCTCTCATCCAGGGATGTACACCCCTTTTGGGTGTGCAAATAACCACAAAAACTAGGACCAAGTGCCAATACCTTAGGCCACGGAGTCAAAATTTTGACAATTTCATAAAAAACACCTATTGAGACCCCACAAAACAAGGTAAGACGTAAAAAAATATATCACAAGGATCTAATAATGAACACATAATGAAAAATAACAAAATGTAATGTAAAAACAAATCCCAATGTAGAGGGGTAACAAAAAAACAAAACTCTACACTATACATTACTTTACACAAACACAAACTCAGTCAAGAAAGTGTTTTAGAAGTCTACCATTAATTTATAGTTCTAGTATCTCACCATCCCTTTATTTATTTAACTCTTCCAGTAGCTTGGTGGCCAAGATGAGGTTAATATATCTCTACTTTTGACTAAAAGGTTTGTTGCTAGGTTGTAATGGGATGACGTGCTGAAATAGATCCTTTCTATATGCTTTTAATTCTGGATAAGACCAAGCCAAACAATCTTGGTACTTCTTCAGCAACTATATGTAAGCTTTCCTCTCTTCTACATTTAAATGAGTACCAAGCAAAAGTGCCTCATATTCTACAATGTTGTTAGTACACTCAAAAGATAACTTGAAAGAAAACATTAAAAAAAAAATATTGAGGCCATAGAAGACAACCTTAGATCCATTTACAAGATTGGATTAGGACCTATCAAATGGTATTCTCCCAACATCATCACTTTCTTTGTTAGTTTCAACATCAAGAACAACTGGTTGTTCAATAGAATCTACATTTCTAATGACATTTCCCAGCTCCAAATCAATGTACAACACCTCATTTAGAGCTTATTTTAGATCTTCAATAAAATGTAACATATTGGTCTCTCTATGAAATTTCACCATCTTTCCCTCCAAAGGAATGGTGGCATAAAAATATTTATCTTCACACTACTGCCCATGCTAGTAGCCCATTTTATTTACAACAACATCCCCCACTTGAAAGGATAATCCACAACTACTATATCCATATTCAAGAACTTACCTAGGTGAACTACCAACTTCACTACCAATCCTTTAACTTGTCCAACAAATGGTACCTCTCATGATTTCATGTTATAACACTTGCCAAAATTTGATGTTATTTTTACTTTATGCTCAATAAGGACACCCAGGGGCATCACATTGAAAGAGGCTCTAAAAAAAACATACATTTTCAAACAATCAAACTATTAACCAATAGGGTTATGTAGAAAGTGTCAACATCTAGTTGTCTCTCTATCAATGCATTTCCCAAATAAACCTCTAGGGTTGGTTCAACAACATCATCTAACTCTTCACTGTCATCTGCAAGTGTTGGGGGAGAATTAATTTCATTAGAAATTACATTCTCACTAAACTCTAGATATTCAAATTCTCTCTTCTTATGTTTAAGTATTTGTAACAATTCAACAAGTGGCACAGTGATTTTTAGTTGACTCAATACTTGAGACATATCACACACACTGTACTAAGGAAAGGGAGTATTAGGATGAAGGGTTACAACACCTTCAGATGGAATACAACTATTCAAAGTCATAGGCTGGATAAGATAGGATGAACTATCATTCCTAATATCATTTTTCAAGGGTGGACTTCTTCTAACATCATTTTTACCCTTAAGAACATTTGACAATAAATGTTCTCTATTGTTGGCTAGAGCACCTCTTTATTTGACAATTTGGGAAGTAGGTGTTAGTTTAGAAGGAATAGGGATGTCTTTAGTTTTCTTAACTTCCTTATATGCATCCTTTGCCCTTGGATTTGTAGGGGTAGTCTCTTGAGGAGTAGCACCTTGATGCTTGATTCTCAGACTATATTCTTTCTCCTAGGTAGGTGTTGCATTGATTAACAATTGCTTATCCTCAAATAAAAGAATTCCCCCATCATACTTTTTAATCATCATAGATCTTAAAAATTCAAAGTCATGATTGGATAATTCATATGTTTATGACATATTTACATCACAAACAATTTTATAATTTGGGACACATACCTTTTTGACTACACTCCAAAATTGATCAATGGTAGTAGCACTCAATAATTTCATGGAGGCAAGTATTTTACTTTGGGAGATTTGACAATCAAACATCAGAATCTCATCATCTTTAGATGCAAACTCAGGTTCCTCTGCATCTTCATAAATTTATTCAATAGTATCATAAGGAGGATAAGGGAGGAATAATTTATCACACCAGTCAATGTCAAGATCAAAATCTACATCATTGACCTTTGTGTTCAATGGATTAGGAAGCTCCTTCCCAAATCCTTTATTATACTTTATATCATTTCTTTCATTATGGGTAGGTCTATTCCCTCTATCATTATTTCAATTATGGAAAGAGGGTCTTCTTTGTGCTTGATTCTGGTTTTGAGTTCTCTTCTGATTAGAAGATCCATGAGGGATCCCCTTCTCAGCTCTAGCCAACATGTATGACATTTCCTTGGTAGAAATTGACAAAGTTTTCATGGTCTTCTCAAGGTTGGTAGTCTTATTGGACTAAGTCTTTCTAGGATTGACTAACTTAACATCATCCCATTTGTTTAGATGTTTACCCATAGCCATTATGTTGTTTTCAATTTGGATGGCCATATTGAATTCCAACCTCAGATTCATGGGAACCTTATCTCTCAAGTAATATGCAAACTTATTATCAAAGGCATATCAGTATTTAATCAATCACACTATATCACTAGGTCTGATATTTCTAGGCAGATTCATCATAGTTTTATTAAACCATTTATTGAATTCCTACATACACTTGTTAGGGTTCTTCTTTATATTTTCAAATTCTACAAGAAGGAACTATAGGGTTAATTATATCACCATACTAAATTTTGAAAACATTCTTCATTTCTTCCCATGAATCTATATATCCATAGGGATGGGAGTTGAACCACTCATGAGCATCTTCTTTCAATGTGTGTATAAATAGTTTAATGCAAACATCCTCATGCTCAACCTCATAATCTTTAATGATAATGTGAAAAGACCTCAAATGCTACTCACTAGTCACTACATTATTCATTTGAAACTTAGGGAGGTGGTTCCTTACCTCATTTGGAACTTCATTGGGGTAGCCTTCCATCTTATCAAAATTAATAGCTCTAAATCTAGGAATCTTGAATGCAAGGCATTCATTATCATCCTGATCTCTATGTTTCATGATTGGTTAAAAAGGTGGGTTCAAGATTAGATGGTAAAGGGTTATGACGGGGTGAGTGAAGTGGACTTGGGGGATCAAACCTATGAGGAGATGTAGTTGGTTGAGAAGGTGCTAGGTAGTAAATAAGACTATAATGCTCTAACTTATTAGGAGAGATGTGATAAACTTCAGTTAAATAAAGTTTAAAAAATAAAATTTTAGGTGTACTAGAATTTTGATAGTCCAAACACTCCTTTTTCGTATAACTTTGTCCTTCAATTGGCCTCTAGACTTATCTCCTTTTTTTATGAGGAAAATAATAACTCAAAGACAACCTGATTTGATGAGTCACTTTTGAAGGAGGGCCTTAGTCCTTCCATATTTGCAAATAAGATAACACTCAAAGTTGAAGATATTCAAAATGGGCACTGATCTTCCAAAAACTAGGTGTAATGTTAGAGTCGCCACTAGAAGAAAACTTCTAGAATATAACAATTTATAAATAGATAATGATACATACTAAAATCATTATTTATAGTAATCATTGATGAGATATAGGAAAAAAGATATTTCAAAATTTAGATTCATGTTCAAAGGGTAAATCACTTTAAAACATGAACCAAATAATAGCTCTTTGCAATAATTTTTGGCAGCACAAGTGCCAAGGATCTTTTCACTCCCTAGAAACAACATCAATCAAGTGTTGTGTAGTTGATGACCCAAATAGCCAAAGCACATTCAAATAACCTCAAATTTAAAACACATGAGATAATATGAGTAAATAATGCTTAAAACTGCTCATCAGTGGTTAATTAATTAAGCATTTCAATCCCCAGCAACACAAGTTCCAAGGATGATCCTCGGTAATGGCACTAGAAAAGTGTTGGTTCCCAGTTGTACACCTCTTGCATTCAGCCTTGAAAACTTGAGAAGATGGTAAACATAGATGTTAAACCCATATTATGTGAGAGGAGGGGTTTAACATAAGGATGGACTTAATGTAGACAATGACTAAAAGACATCGATAGAGAGTATAGTTAATTCCCTGATACTTATGGCTCTACCTAAACCAAGGTTAGAGGACATAAATGATAGCTTACTCACATGGAGGGATACAACAAGCCAAACCCCAAGGCATTATTGGCACAAAAAACAAATCTGATCAAAGCATAACCAAGCATAGTCCATTTGAGAAGATTACTCACATAGACTAGGCAAATGCTCTTGGATTAGACACAAAATACTAAAGACAAATAGGAAAGTGACTGTAATCTTCATTTCTAAAGAAACTTATGACAACTGAAGGCCAAATGGTATATTACAATGCTAATATTTGAAGAACAAAACATATATACATATCAAATTTACAAGATTCATGCATCTGGGATCAAATAACACTCAAGATACTCATCAACATTTATTATTTGCAAGGGTAAGATGGGTATGATGAATCAAATACATATAAGAGAGTGGTAGTTTCTTTCAATAGAGGGAACTCCTTAAACAACCATGATATCATTCATTCAAAGATGTAAAAGAGCAAGAAAAAAGATAAATAAACTATTAGGAATGATTTGCATTCATTGTTACCCAAACATTCAAATGATCCTTGAAACCCTAAAGCATGCATTACAAGTCAGATGTCATACACTTTCTCCTATCAACTCCGTAAATATAGGATGCCCTTAAAATATTATCAACATAACATTCACAAATCACAATCCAGAAAGGAATTTATAACATAAGTCTATGCCCAGAATGACTACCATTAAGTGACATAAACTAGATAACCAATTAATAGAGCATGAATAATGTGTTATTACATTTCATTGACAATATGCAGCAAAAATCACACGTATTTTCCATTAACTTGAAAATAAATCATGCATAGATCAATGTTCAAAATGTTAACATGGGGAAATGCATAATGGCTTTACTCTAAAATAGGGAAGACATATACATGCTCTCAGATTTTTCTAATGACTTTACAGCTAAAATCACCTTAAAAAGAGAGACAAAACACATAACAAGGATCCTAAAATAAAACCAACAACCTAGCAATAACCTCTGTAAAGAGGAGATTTTTTCAATTTGAAGAGCCTAAAACCTAAGAAAGCCAACAATCACCTTGTAAAGAGTAAAAACTCTCTTTACTTATACAAATATCTCACCAAGAATATTCCTCTAAAATGCTCGATTCCTTTGATCATGCCTGGAAGCTCATGCTTTGCAAGAAAATCATTCTGGTAACTACTTGTTCATATAATGATGATGTTTTCAAATGAACTTTGATATGCTTGGCTAGAAATCTTGAGTTTGTTTGGCATGAGGGAAAATATTCATTCTTGAAAACAAAACAAACTTTGTCTTCATGTGTAACTAATTTGCCTTGTATCTAACTAGTCATTGCCCATTTAGAAACTTGTGGACAACTACCCTCCTCCTTGTACAAGCCAAAGAATTCCCGTTGCTTTTTAATGATGGCATCAGACTACTTCAACTATGATGGAGTCAATGTAGGATCCATGGCCATTTGAATATGTTTCCAATGGCTCACCTTGGTCTCAAAACACTTGCAGCTATTTTCTCATCTATGCAGGTCTTTGACATAAGCCAAATATTTGGAAATAACACTTAGCTTATGTTTTAACCTTTTTGCCTTTTGAGTTTTCCCGTGATTCTCTTTTTTTCCTATTTTTATTTTCAAGGTTTCCACCAAATTTAATAATTCTATATGGCCTATTTTACCTAATTTTGCCTCATGTGGCATTTTGACCCCCTTTTGCAGTTTTGCATCTTTTTAGCTTAGTAGGATTTCAGACTTCAACTACAACTATACAACTTTTTAGTCCCAGTAGAATTTTAGGTTGTAGGTGCAAATTTTCACATTGGCAAGATTCTAGAGGTCTAGTGCACATTTGCAATTTATAATTTTAAAAATTACAAATGCACAGTGTATTTCTAACCAAAAGTTTTGTTGTGGACTTGGGACCTTCAAATGCAATTTGTAAATTACAAAATACAAAATTGTCTTTGGCTTAAAAACTTCCAATTTTAATTTTAGACATTTGACTCTCATTGACCTTTGATTGTGGACTTTATAGAACACGTAACTCATAAAATCATTGCTTATACTATGAAATAATTTGAGACCATCCATGAATCCACTAGAAGTAAAGAAACTTGAATGATCTCATGAATC
This sequence comes from Torreya grandis, assembly GCA_037957365.1. Classification (NCBI taxonomy): domain Eukaryota; kingdom Viridiplantae; phylum Streptophyta; class Pinopsida; order Cupressales; family Taxaceae; genus Torreya; species Torreya grandis. Next base: position 1,516,730 of record JARHVA010003587.1, read on the forward strand.
TACTTTAAAGTTCAAATCTATGCCTTATTCCCAATAAACCCATGAATTTGACATAGTTGCTTTGTCCTTTTGATTTTAAAATTTTCACTTACCCATGCCTCCATGCGGACAGGTTGACACCCATTTGAAATCTTCATTGTCCTTCCAAACCCTCCATGTGGGCTTCAACTTATGGTGTGGTCTTCTCATTTGTTGGGATGTGTCTCAAAACTTATCTTTTGACTTTATTTCTCCATTTAAAAACCCTGTAGCGGACCTAGGAGCTTGATGTGTATAAAACAATTTATAAGTTTGAAAATTTGCCTTTTCTTTGTCGTTTTCCCTGCTAATATTTCTGCGAACTCATATGCCATGGGTTTTGGAAGTTGACACACAAATTAAAAGTTTGAAAATAATGCAAAGTTACATTTTTCCTTAAATGTTTCATTGGGATCCATCAAACATATTGTTTACCTTTTCCTCCACATGGTTGGCATTTGCTTCCTTGTGAGAGCTTTGAATGCTAATTGTAATTTGCAAAAATGCAAATATGCAAAGTTTTTTTTGCCTTAAATGTTCCACCAACCCCCACATATTTTGTAAACCTACATTCACCCTTTGACTCCACATTGACTTTAGATCATGATTTTGAATGTTTGCCCTTAGAACATTTGGGTGTGTTTTATTTACATGGCCCCTTTTCCCTTTGGTACCATGTGGGCATTCAACCCAAAGAATATCATTGGTACGGGCTTTTGAAAACATATGGAAATTTTAAATTGCAAATGGTTGTTATAATACCCACTAGAGTCTCTTATCATTTTTAGAACCTTAGTGTTCCTTCATATGCCTTTAACATTATGCAAATTGAAGTTTGTATTTTGTTATTGTTCTTTCGCTCCATATCTCTACCATTATGAACCTTTGGGCACTTGGACTTAATATTTTTGAAATATTTAGTCATTTTTATTCATCCAAATGAAAATTTTATCATGGACCTTGCAATGAAAAACCTAACAAAAACATTAAAATGGTTAAGTATTAGTTGAAACCAAGACTTACAAAGTTTACATAACTTGATTATGGAAGCAAGATTTTCATAACTCGGGTAAACACACTTACCGATTGGAGGGAACAGTTAGACATTTCAAGCTCTCACATCTCAAAAATAGGGCACAATTTGATCAACTCATATTTGGGCACTAACACATATGAATTCACTAAAACTCTCCCTTGTCTCATCGGGTCCTTTAGGAGGATTTAACAAGGGTTTTAGAATCATACCACCTTAACGATGATTCATAGATCATAGGGGGCTAATCCCAAAACAAATACCATAAAGTGGGAGTAGGAAGACCCCTCCAACATCCCCTATGATCTTGAGCTTCCATTCAAACTTTCCATGCACTTATAAGTAGAAGAATATGACCTTTGGGTGGCTGAACATGCATTCTATGCAATGTAGGAATGGTTTTAGGCCAAAATGGCTAATGTAGGGCTTTCTTATGCAAACAAACATTTAAATAACATCTTTCCCTCTCATTAAAACTTCTTCAAGTTGGTTTTATGTTTTAATCCTCATATAAGTAATTTTATCCAAAGGCAAGGTTTATAAACCAAACAATGCAAAGACCCTAGCTACTGTATTTTCCCCTTTTTCTCCACTTTCAAATGTTTCAGATGAGTTATTAGTACATGTAGGATATTGTATACAATGTTTTAAAACACTTTAAGCTTCCAATATTCAACTATTCTTTCAAAACACTTGAATCTTCCAATCTTCAACTCTTCTTTCAAAACACTTGAATCTTCCAATCATTCCTATACGCAAGCCTGACTATTTTATTTAGACTATGTGACTACAGGGGTGATGAATATGTTTTTTTCATACATATCATTGACATTGATGAATATATATAGTTATGATATCATCATATAATCAATTTCATATGAATTACTTTCCCTTAGACTTCATTATCTCTCCAAATAAGTAGGAACCTCTCACTTGACTAGGTAGACCTATAGGAACCAAATTTGATGATGTGCCTATAGGGTTACAATGAGTTTGTTTTGCTCATCTCCTTATTTGACCTTAATTTGGGTCTCTTTGAACTCAAATGACTCTTATCATGTTTTCCATATCTAAACAACCCAATCTACTATTAAACATTGCATCCCCTTTTCAAGTTTGTAAACCAACTATAGCTACCCAAACTAACATGTAGGTGTGATTGGTGTTTTGACTACATTTTTAGATTTTGGGATTTTAATTAAAAATAATTGAACATTTCAATGACTTTTGTTATGTTATTAATATTTTATAACCTTCTCAACTTTTCTAAAACCCTGCATCTTTACAAACATACACTCTCTTTTCTACCTATGTCTAACACATGGTTGTAGGTGATGATTTGGTTGAAAGCCTTTTGGAAATCAAGATTTGAATCCTAAACTTATTTATCTAGATAATTTACACTTTTATTCAAATTTATAAATCCTTTAATTATCCTTTACATTCAACCCCTCTACAAACATGGTAGCACCTTTTAACTATGCATGCCCTTTCTCATGTTTTGCCTATAACATGCCTTGTTCAGTTTCATTTTATCAATGCACTTGATTATATAATGAGAGTAGATTTTGAGAGTAGAATTATAGTTAAATATATATTCTTAGTTCTCTATGTATCATATGTATCTTCTCATACTTTTTCCATACTGACTTGGGACTTCAATCTATCCAAGTCTGCCATGCAATTGCCTATAGGTGGCAATTGGCTTGTCTTGACATTGGGTCTGAAGAAACACTTATCCTAATGGTATTAAATCATTTAAAATGTTGAAACATTGAATTTTAATTACCATTTATACTTTTATAACAACTTAAATCAATTCACATTTCAATAATTTCTCATAAAATGTAGACCTGTAGGTCTATATTTCTCATGTTTTAGGCTTAGAAAAGGTGTACGTTTGATCTCTCTTTGGGTTTGAAATAAATTATACATTGATTAATCACCTATAATCATGATTATATAACCCTTACATCAATTTTAATATGCATATAAGACCTTTTGAGACCATATTTACACATGCAACATCAAAATATAATCATCAAGCATAGAGACAAGAGTGATACTTTGAAGAAATCATATGGAAAAACCAATAATATTAAAGTAACTTAAATGATAGGATAATATATGTAATACATTCAAACATTAATTTTATTCACTAAAACATATCAAATTATCCCAAGCTTCAAAGGCAAACTATGACATATTCCTCATAGAAGCTTTTCTTGAAGTACTTGATGTTCACACATGCCAAATTGGTGGATGAAGGTTTGATATGTTTATGAAATCCTATAAGGATCATTTACATTTTATCTTCTATATAAAAATCATCTTAACTATCATTTCATGAATATAAATTGAGTGTGTGGGGTTGACTATCTATTTTAGACCACCCTAGAGTCTTAGCGATTGTTCATAAAGATTGGGACACTAATATGACCACTATATACATGGATTTGAAGCTAATTATAACCCCCTCCTCTGTAAAAAAATCATAGGTCATGACTCTCTTTCTTTTATCCATACAGATCATGTGAAAACTACCTTTGTAAGCTTGTGAAGAGAGTGATGAAGGTTTTGAAGCAGACTTTACATCTTTGAGACTTAAAAATCATTTCAAGCATGGATTTGACTTGTACAAGTTGAAGAGACACATATGCAATTTTTTCACTTGTAAGTGAGTCTCCTAAGTCCATATAAGTGCATAAAACTCCATTTTGGAGGTTAGACCTGTAAAACTGATGTATCTGACATTATTGACATATGTGGAAATTAAATAAATCCTCCAAGAACCTTGTAAAGTGTATTTTATGGATAATTAATCTTTATTTGTCATATGTTGGAGTTATTTAAAATCGCCTTTATTTTCACAAAACTTTACCTTAAAGTTTGTAAAATAACCTTAATCTTTCCAAACAAGTGTGAGATGTTTTTACAATGTGATTAGGGGGGGACGAATTTGAGGGACACCTAATAACATATGACACCTTTTGACCAATCCTTATTACACCATGACATGACTCAAAATTGATATTTATATATAAGGATTTTTAGTACATATCAAACAAATTATGACTATGAGATAATATGATAATAAAAAATTAAAGGACATGGAATCAGTCCAAGGTATAATGGAACTACAAAAGTATGAAGTAAAAATTAAATTTTCGACAATTTTTTTCTAAAAACAATTCAAAATGGAGATAAGATTGTACAAATAATAGATGACTAAGATCTTGAAATGAACAACAAATAAACATGATATGAAACATAGGATATTTAACTAGATTAAGGCAAAAGAGATTCTTATTAAAGTGGAAAGATGTCCATAAATAACCAAATTTATATATGAAATCCTTATGTAGAAATACATTATAATTTAACATATTATAAAAAAGTGTTGTATGAAAACTAAATGTATAAATAATGTCCTAATTTTATGTACATGTACATGTGAATTCTTGCAACATATAAATAAAAATATAATAAAACCATGTCCTTGTAGTTATCTAAGGAAAGAATAATGAAACATTTGAAGGTTAAACTAAGCTCCAATAACCTCCATTGATATCTCTTGGTGAATATAAATTAACTTGCAATAAATACAAATAGTCATTGTCATAACAAACCATGCAAATATAAAAAAAATAATTGAAAATTGAAAATATAAACATAGAAATAAATACTATTGATAATATTGAAACCATGTGGCTACTGCTAGTTAACTACAAGTAATTAAATATACATGGGTCTTATCACTGAACAAATATTGTCATATAACATGAAGCAAGAAAACATAGACATATTTGTTATGATTTAATATTTTAAAATGTATATGATAAACTCATGAACTATCAATGTTTCCATTTTATATGAAAAATTTCACTGCAACTTTTTCACTTGGAAGTGAGTTTTCTAAGTCCGTACAAGTGCATAAAGCTCCTTTTTTTGGAGGGTAGACCTACAAAACCGATGTATCTGACATTAATGACATGTATGGCAGTTAAATAACTCTTTCGATAACCTTGGAAAGTGTATTTTATGGATAATTCATCTTGTACTCTTTGTCATATGTTGGAGTTAGTTAAAATCACCTTTCTTTGCACAAAACTTTACCTTAAAGTTTGTAAAATAACCTTAATCTTTCCAACCAAGTGTGACATGTTTATGCAATGTGATTAGGGGGTAATGAATTCGAGGGACACCTAATAACATATGACACCTTTTGACCAATCCTTATTACACCATGACATGACTTAGAATTGATATTTATATATAAGGATTTTTAGTACATATCAAACAAATTATGACTATGATATAATATGATAATAAAAATTTAAAGGATGTGGAATCAGTCTAGGGTTAAATGGAACTACAAAAGTATGAATTTGAAATTAAATTTTTGACAATTTTGATCTAGAAAAAACATCTCAAAATTGAGATAAGATTATACCAAGAATAGATTACTAAGATCTTGAAATGAATAACAAACAAACATGATATGAAACATAGGATATTTAATTAGATTAAGACCAAATATATTCTAATTAAAGTGGAAAGATGTCCATAAATAACCAAATTTATATGTGAGAACCATATGTGGAAATACATTATAATTTAACATATTATAAAAGGGTGTTGTATGAAAACTAAATGTATTAATAATGTCTCAATTTTATGTACATATACATGTGAATGCTTGCATACATATAAATTAAAA